>VZTH01006158.1:338778-354528 GCA_013397815.1 Aleadryas rufinucha
CGGCTGTTCGTGGCTGCTTGTGGCTCCAGGGTGGTTCTCCCGGCAGCCCAGCCTCGGCCACCATGCAGCCTGCTCTGGGATGGGGCCCCGGGCCCCCCGCCCTCGCCACCCCTCAGAGGGGAAGCAGGAAAAAGAAAGTTTTCACGGTTCCTCCTTTCTTAAAATATGTCATCACAGAGGCATTTCCAGCTTGTTCATTTGGCCCAGTAACCTGTCCATCCGCTATTGGCTCTATGCCGGTGACAGAAGTTTCGAGCAGATGTTTTTTCCTCTTTTTTGTCTTCTTCCTCTGCCCCTACAAACCAAGTTTTTGCTAAACTATCACAAGGCAATAAATATCAGTCTAATGCTGCAGGTCTCTGATTATTACTGCATCATCATAATTAGTATCATCATCTGAGTACTTCAAAGGAGAAAAAAGCAACAAACACCTAAGAAACGCTATACAAAGGCTACAGACTAAAGAGCTGACATCTCATAGTAGAGAGATTTATGTGGTCCATCATAAAAAATTTAGCTTTTCTACAGTTATTAAGCACCCACATCTGTTCCTAATGTTTCCACATGACACCATTGACTATAGTGAAGAAGCTGCTCCAGATGAAAAAGGGTAAATTAGCTCTGGTTAAAAAATGAACATCCATAAGAAGAGCCAGGATAACTTAAATTCAGCTTTTTTTTCTGTTTTGAGAGCTATTTTCTGGAAATCTGTTGTTCAGAAGGGTAAATCAGAGTAAACTTTAACAAGGGTGTCCCCCTGGCTACCTGGGTGACAGTCCTCATCAGGGGGAGGAAGGGGTTACAAAAACCTGTCAGCATCCTGAAGTCTTTGTCAGGAGGACTGTGAGAAAGTTAGTGAGGAAGGTTTCCTTCTTCTTTCTTTTGGGAACCCTTTGATATTGGCAGTTTCTTCCTTCCCAGTTTTAGGGTGAATTTGGTTTGTTTTCATAAAATATAGTCTGCTTATGTTTTTTTTTTTTACTTTCCATTGGTTCCATTGTTCATTTTGTTTACTTTGTTTCCTTTGAAACTGGTTTTACCAGAATAAAATAATGTTGTCCTCCCAGACTGATCCTTATGATTTGTGCATTTGTCCTGGGCCCTGTGTTCGTGCTGCCGGAGTCCTCTTCCACAGCACACTTTTGCTGGAACGATGGTTCATTCACTCCATGGTGAATAACTACCTGCCATCGCTATAAATTAAAACTAACTGAAGGAACAATTACCTAATTGTTAGACAATTGCTGCCAGAGCTAAACAAGGCCAGGCAAGACCCTGGACTGTCTGGATGATACAAAGCTTGTAATCAGAGAAAAGGTATGACTTCTCTTTCCACTAGAGCCACTCAGTTGTTCTTGGAATTATTTTTTTTTTTCATAATGGAAGCATGGAGCCAAAATGTATGTGTAAGTCCATTAAACAAAAGATATAAACATAAGCTGGGGCCACTACTGTTGCTAAAATCTGGCAGATCTTGAACTTGTAAATAGTAGCTGCTGGTGTTTTATAAAGGCAGAATATAATTACAGTAAAAACCTTTTATAACATATGAGACATTCAGCCATAGTTATCTCAAAGCTCAGTCCTCTAAAATGTAAATTCTATTTTTATTTCCTTGATAATGAGACCCTATGCTTCAAAATAGGATATAATCTTGGTTTCCCGTTTTTTAATTGCCTAAGCACAGTTTGTCTATTCTATACCTTAAAATATGGCAAAGGCAATGAGCAGCAAGGTGACATTACTAAAGCTATTTCATTTAAAAAAAAAAAACCAACATTTTTTCCTTACTGATCCCTTAAAATACTATTATTAAGCATTGGGAGGTGAAGATATCAGATGAAATAGCAGGAAGTCCTGAAGTCCTTCAGGAGGGTACAGTCTGTAGGAGGCCTCATACAGCTACAATCTCCTGCAGAAAAAAGCTTTTGCTCTCAACAGGTAAATCAGTCACTTTGTTTCAGTGTTAACCAAAATCCTGCAGGTGTTTCGGTATCATTATCCCCAGCAAAGAGACCAGGACACAGTTAAATATAGAAGGTAGTGAAGTTAGTGTAAACAATTGGTTTTAGACACAAGGGCAGGAAGAACACCTAAGTTCAGCCTTACCTTTGATACAAAAATACTTTGTATATTTTTTCTTTTTGGTTTATTTGCTCATACCCAGAATTAACCTATCAAATTAAGTCTTTTCAAGTTTGAAGCAGTTGCAACATGACAAGATGCACTTGGTTATTTCATTGGGCCTGTTAAAACTGCTTTTGTTTGTGTGTCCCTGTTAAATTTCTCCAGAGGCTTGGTTGTGTTGAAGCCATTTAGAGTAATTTCAAACACTTGCATATGTTTTAAGAAACAAAAAGAAAAGTATTTCTTAGAGTTTGATCTTATTAAGTCAGAAACAACTTTATTAAGAAAAGGGAAGATGTTTATTCTTCCTTGAGATCCACAGATTCCAAAGAACAGTTTAAAACTACTCATGTGTTGATCTTTATTATGATGGTTGCATCCAGTCCCTGCTTCATCCATATCTGTGGCAGAGTGCAGCAAAGAGAAATCTGAACATCTTATCACTACTCTGCTAACTTCTCCATTTTAGTAATTTCTCCTACTAAAAAGCACTGTCAGGACAGGTGATACATGGCTGGCTTCTGTACCTGCAGGTTATTGTTCTGTGATGCCAGGGACATTTTAAGCTCTAAATGCATTTACTTTAGGAGGCTTTAGAAAATTTGTTAGTACAGGTCTACTTGGAGTTCAAGCTTGTAATCAGCAATAAATACCGTTTTAACCCTGCTTTCTAAAAATTCACTAAGTGTGATTTACTAATGCACTTATGTATGCCACACTAAATTCATGTCTCATATATAAATGCTATTTCTCATCTGGATATCCTGGTTCACAGTTGTTTTCTTCAGCTCTGCTGATGCTCTCTTAACATATAGCCAAGAAGTCTTGTAGCACTGCATATCCCACAGTGGCTCAACACAATTAGAATTTTAGTATATTATGTTAAGAAAAAAAAAAAAAAAGACAGCGGTTTACGGCCTTGGTGTATTCTTGTCCCTATTTAAATTATGCTAAGATAGCATTGGTGGCTGTCTTTTCAAGCAATACATATTTAGATTATCTTAAATATAGAGAATTTGTATGAAAGAGCCCCATCCCTTTCCTTGGTACGGTTTAGACAAGAAACAAAATTAACAATCACACTTGGAATTGTATGAGCAAAGAAATAAATTAATAGGTGGTCTCAGGTTCCTATTATTTATATTTCTGCATTAGATGGACAGAAATTCCTGCCATGTGTAGCAACATGATCTATTTGTAAAATAGAGAAGTAATTATTCATTTGCATAGGCAGATACATTGAGTTTTTTTCCCTGATAACTTAAAAAGGAAAAAAAAATAGGTCAAAGCAGGATAGTACTTGTTGCTTGTATGAGTTTGACTTAGATCACAAGTCAAAATGATTTTCCTTTCTCTGGTACAAATGCGCAACCTTGTGAATGTCAATAATCTTATCCATTCCAATGCAAATATCCTTCTGATAGTCTCATCTTACTGGGTGTGTGAAATCTATGGCCTTCAATCTTACGTGTTCACAGGATTTTAATTTAGGTGGCAGCTCATAGAAACGTGGTCAGCAATCTGCATGAACATTCACAGGGTATTTACAGGTGCTTTTAACCCGAGCAGCTGTGAATGCAGCAAAGCAGCAGCTTCCCTGTGAGCAACTGAAAGGAACAGCACCCCTGCCCAGAGGGAAGCGCTGCCTCCTGGCTCCCTGCTTAGCACAAATCTCCTGCTTATTCTGCAGTTCTCTGGTCTGCTACTGCAGAAGAGCATTGCTGAGATTTAAGATGATATTTGAAAGAGAAATGGAGAGGCTGGATACCCTCTCTGGGAGGGAGGAAGGAATGATGTAGAAACTAAAGAAGAGGCACAGGCATAATATTCTAATTAGCCTTGTCCTGCTTCTACCAAGCTGTTCTTACATCTGAGCCATCTGCTGAATAATTTGAATCACCTCTTGTTACTGGACAGAGTTAAGAAAAACAAAACCTCATTTCTTAGGAATTTTCATGCATATTGGTTTGCCTCACTCGCAACTCATCCTTTCAGAGTACCACTGAAGCTCACCCAGCCAAGTCAGTTTAAGCTGAATTTTTACAGTGACTATGGATTTTTATTCAGTTCTTTGCAGTATTAGCATTGTTGTGTTCTAAATGGTCTTCCATGTAGATCAGTTTTGAATCTATGTAATAAAAATTTCTGAACGACCACATTTATCCTTCAGCACTTCTTATACTGAAAACCACAGCCATAGAACTTCTTTTTTAATCTAGAACTTTGCTTTGATCAAAATCCAGTTCTGGATTTTAAAATATCTGGAGTTTGTGAGTATACAGTGTCACTCAATAAATGGCTGGAGAGGTTAAACACTTGCAGTATTAAAAGTGTACATTTCAAGATGGAATTTTTGATACTTAGGCTTGTAAAAACTGTTTAATCTTTGATGGCTAGACCAAAAAGTCTCCATTACTAAATTTCTGTTTTCCACAAATGATTAAAACTAAACTGCCTAAATAAAGGAATGAGATACTGCAAAACTCATCCAGGTGGTATCCATTGTTTATGTATTTAATACCTGGACCCAGATATCAGAATATCTTCAGTGCTGTTGGTAGCAACTCTTAATCCTTTCAGTAGATCTGGAGTTTCTTTTCTACTCTGCCCCATGGTGAAGCACAGTGGCCTTCTTTCAGATTGCAATGATTTGAAAGCATTGAAATTTTGGGACCCAGGCATCTGAATTTTAATTAAAAGATAAGGGATTTCTCTCCCTTTTCAAAATCCATATTGACTACTGTCTTGGTTTGAAAAACAGGTGTGTGCTAAGGAAGGCAGGAACCTCCCTTGGAATGGAAAATGCAACCCCCTTCCCTCTGGATTATTATAACTTTGAAATTATGGGGCTTTGAGGCAAAGGTATGACGAATAGAAATAACAGTTCTTGACTAATATATATATATATGTATAACAAGGCAGACAAACACCAATAACTGTGGCAGTGGTACCAAACAGAAGCAGTAACCCAGTGCCAGCCTCTCTCGGCTCTCAGGCCCTTTCCCCTTCGGTGCAGTGACGCTCACAGCCGCCAGGGGGCGCTGGGGGCTCCCGGTGAGCAGGGCGGGTGCGATGGTTCCCCCGAGCCAGCAGGGGGCGCTGTGGGGCGGGTTCAGCCCTCACACGGTAATGGCGGATGGAAAAGCTTCCCTCACNTGGCAATGGCTCCCCCTCAGCAATGTGTATGGGGAAAAATTTTTTAAGAGAAAAAGAAAATAAAAGGAGAACTCCTAAAACCCCAACAACTACCTAGTGTTGAATGTGGACCACAGCTTGTCAGGCTTCCCAAGTGAAGGTATTGTAAACTGAAGAGATATTTTTGCACTCTGTCAGCTTCCCTCTTTCTCTCCCATTAAATCGTCATAAATTTTCAGTGTATTGTGAAAGTTTCAAAAGAGGGTAGAGCTCCCACTCCTGCAAAATTTATAGTCTGGTAGCTAAAGAAACTGGCATGATAATTATGCTCCACTCCCTTATTTTTTCTGGTTTTGTTTCCTTTTCTTTCGTTTTAATTTTTTTTTTTTTTTTATTTTATTTTAAATCTGGGAATTTCTGGATTCCATGCCTTTGGCACTCGTAAGTTTGCTGTGTCAGCCTGGCAAGCTGAAGCTGGTGACCTAGAAGTGTTGCTACAGCTGTAAATTCTTGCTGTAGATAAACTGCTAGCCTTTTCTTTTATCAACAATGAACAAAAGCAGGAACAGCCAAAAAAAAACCCTCAAGAAAACAAACAAACAAACCCCCCCACCCCCAAAAAACAACCAGAAAAGATGAGAGTGTGTGTGATACAATTTGAGTATACAAATTTGGCAGAGGAAATGACCAAACCTTCAGCTTATCTCAGGAGTTNTATGTAGCAAAATCCCACAGCAAGAGCAGCAGAGGAACTGCGGTGAGAGGAGGAGGCCAAGCAGCCTCGGCTCAGCTCCCCAGCAGGGCAGGGAAAGGTGGGCTTGGGATCCCGGGGGGCTCTCCCTGAGGCACCTGAGCAGATGATGGAAAGGTGTCTCCTTTTAGTGAGGTAGGGTGTAAAAATAGGGTCCCTGTGCAAAGGTTGCTCCAGCAAGCAAGCTTCACTCACGGTTGGAGGAAAGCAGCAGAAGGCAGAAGCCTGCAGTGATGGTGGATTCTCTCCACAGCGATGCAGCCTCCTTCCCCTCCAAATGCCAGAGCACAAGTGGACTAGGGGCCCTGCCCAACCCCCTTTTCCCAGGTAAAAGGGGCCAGCCAGCTGGGGCTCCTCCCCGTGGCCAAGTCTTTTGTCTCTCTTAAGTACCTTGGCAATGGCTCCCCCTCAGCAATGTGTATGGGGAAAAATTTTTTAAGAGAAAAAGAAAATAAAAGGAGAACTCCTAAAACCCCAACAACTACCTAGTGTTGAATGTGGACCACAGCTTGTCAGGCTTCCCAAGTGAAGGTATTGTAAACTGAAGAGATATTTTTGCACTCTGTCAGCTTCCCTCTTTCTCTCCCATTAAATCGTCATAAATTTTCAGTGTATTGTGAAAGTTTCAAAAGAGGGTAGAGCTCCCACTCCTGCAAAATTTATAGTCTGGTAGCTAAAGAAACTGGCATGATAATTATGCTCCACTCCCTTATTTTTTCTGGTTTTGTTTCCTTTTCTTTCGTTTTAATTTTTTTTTTTTTTTTATTTTATTTTAAATCTGGGAATTTCTGGATTCCATGCCTTTGGCACTCGTAAGTTTGCTGTGTCAGCCTGGCAAGCTGAAGCTGGTGACCTAGAAGTGTTGCTACAGCTGTAAATTCTTGCTGTAGATAAACTGCTAGCCTTTTCTTTTATCAACAATGAACAAAAGCAGGAACAGCCAAAAAAAAACCCTCAAGAAAACAAACAAACAAACCCCCCCACCCCCAAAAAACAACCAGAAAAGATGAGAGTGTGTGTGATACAATTTGAGTATACAAATTTGGCAGAGGAAATGACCAAACCTTCAGCTTATCTCAGGAGTTCAGTTATTTTCCACTCTTTCAATAGAAAAATAACTCTAAGCCTGAGAGAGGTAAATATGTTTATAATGTAGTACTGGTTTGACTACTTTTTTGTACACCCTTGTTTATGTTATTGTCAGGCACTGACATCGTTGAATTTCTAATATTCTCTTGTATCCTATGCATCTATGCTCTGTGTGTCATAAAAGGCACGCTAGCAGACATTTCCCCCTATATTCTTCCTCATAAATACTTGAATTTGTTAACACTGGTAACATTTAGAAATGCTAATAACACTGAGCTATTGCCACCTCTGCAGCTACTGCTTTTATCTGATATTTATATCTGATTTTATTTAAATGCGGCTATTGCATTCATAGAAAGGAGAGTTAACATTTCTTAGTGGGCTGTTGTGTTGTATTTTTCTGTACTTTCTTTGTGGTAATCATGGATATGCTGCTGTATATTGTCCCCATAATTGACTGTGTGTTTGGCTCATGTTACTATAAAATGGAGACCATTTTTAAGGCAGAGAATCTTTTTGTGGCATCCATTTCTTGAGGATGTATTCCCCTCTCTTGAGGAGGAGAGGGCAATGATGCAGGGTGTAGTATTTGGTACTTAAGGCTGTGTGAAGCACCAACACAAGCAAGAGTCCAGGAAGGTATTAGACAAAACTTTCCTTTCCTGCAAATGCAGAAAAAGTACATAAAAGCCTATAATGTATTTTTCATGTGGATGTGGGATCAGTGATCAGTTTGAGTACTCTGATTTGTACGGTAAATAATGTGTCTGCTCAGCATTACATGAAGGTTTTTCCCCAATATTAACAGTTCAGAAAAGTTTGTGGTCAGATTTCTTGGTCACTGTTAGGAGAGATAAGCAGGCAGATGTGCTGCTAGTTTGAACTGTGGCAGAAAAAAAATCTACATTGTAATTTAAATATACTGTAATCACAATTATTGTTTCTATTATGTAACTTGTCAGTGTAATGGTTATGGAATGAAAATAAAATAATAATAATATGACAAAAACCCAAACCAGCCAGGGAACATTCCCATAACATTCATGCTAAATGAGTGATTTAGCTCCGTAAAGCTATTTTTACTCCATGAGTTCTGATGATCCCAGTAGTTGGTGCTCTTCATTTTGAGATGTGTGAAGTAATGTGCTAATGTGAGGGTAGATGTTCATCATGTATGTTGTGAAAGATTGTGATGTAAGGAATTTAGCTTCCTCATAATTCATAGGATTATATTTCAATTTAAGTTGTGAAATGTTTTGGAAATAGGTGTCAATATTGTTGGAGTTAACATCATGGCTTGCACCACTGGTATGCTGAGTGTGTTAGAATTGTTGAAGATAAAATGTTTGATAGGAATTTACCTCAACATATGGTTGCTCTGGTACAAACTGTTTTTATATCTAAATAAAGAGATAAACCTTTTGAATACCTCTATGACAATTAGCACATCTTCATTAAAGTCACTATGCTGCATGTGTTTGTAGAAGGTCTGGAAAGATGTTTCCTTGCTTTATAATTTTCCAGTGGTATGACTTGGCCTTGGAAAGTATTCAGAAAAAAAAAGAGCAAATATTTTAAGCTCTCTTTCCAAATCTGAAGTTACATGAACAGTGACAGAACAAGACTAAATTCTGGCACTGTCCACTTAAATATGTATGATCAAGGTTAACATATAATTCATGGCATTATCAGAAGTAGTCACATGTGAAATTTGGAATTAATTCAGAAAGCAAAAGTTTGGTGCTAGTTTGTTTGGGACTTACTGGAAAGACATACTGGTTTTTATTTGCTTATTTGTGGTCTTTGGATTGAAATTTATTGTATGGTACTTTTTAATAGCCTAGCATTTATTACTGTGATTTCTCCAGGAGACTAAGCTAGCAACTTCGTAGTTTGCAAGGTCCGGGTAGGTTTTGGGGGATGAGCACACTCCATGTAAAATTCCATATATGGCTCATTTTCAAAATAGTTGACATTCTATCTACACATACACTGTGTAGCTTGGAATTCACTGGAAGAAGATTTTTGACCATTTACTGGGTTGAATTTTATTGTACAACAATAAAAACAATGTTGTAAACAATGGCAATATGAAGAAACTGTAAAATGTGGCAGGGAGTTGATATTTTCCAGAGAAGTACCTATATTGTGGATTAGATGTGCAGAGGGGAGTCCTGGGCCGTGTGGTAGAAGCCTTCTGCCCACTTTTTTCTGGAATAGCTTTAGTGTGTTTATAGCATCTGTTTTTAATAAATGGTGCACTGTGTGGAAATGTAATCCTGCTACTCCATAACACAATATAAGAGACTGAGTTACCTCCAGGGGTAGTTCCTTCCTAGCACAGTCTCATGGATGGACACATGGGATTGGTGAATCCACATGTCCCTCCTGTGCAAAGCTTTGCCATCCTTTGGACATCGCTAACAGAGCCAGCAGTGCAGGTTCCAAAGCTCCATGTGCATTGCAGAAGCTACGTTCAAATAAATATGAGAAGATGATGTATACTACAGTATTGGAACTTATGTATTAGCATATGGATATTTAAAATAAGCATTTGGGTATTCCCTCAGATCATTGTGCCACAGAAAACCTTTTAAAATTGCTGCCTAAAAAGAGTATTTAACTTTGAAGAGCAGCCTGCAGTGTTACGCTAGTGTCTTGGTTTGAGACAAATTAGGAGGAAGCATCCTGAGATGAATGTCTCCTCTAATGGAAGGGAGGTGTCGGCAGCCCATCCCCCACGGGTTCAAAAGGAATTTCTTGGAGGAAAGTGAAAAAAAGGCTGTTTATTTAACAAGCAGGGTGCACGCAGGCACGGGAGAATCAACAGTGTTATAAGAAAACCTCTCACTGTTGAGAAGACCTGGTAGATTCAGAGTCCTTTCTGTAGGTGTGGCTCTGCTCTCTCTGGAGCTGGGGTGCAGCGTGGGCCCCTCCGGGCCACGGTGTGGGGCCTCCCGGTGATGGGGTTCCAGACCGGAGCACAGCTGAGCAGTTCAGGAGAAGAAGAAGTAGCCACAGTCCCAGGAAAACTTGTTGCCTCAGCTAATGAACAAGAAGCTAGCTAAAAAGCAAAGGAATGCCACTCTCTTCCCTGCTGCAGAGCTGAGAGCTGGGGAGCGAGCGACCGAATTATCTGTGGTTTTTTGAACACAGCCGCCAAAGGAATTCCGCTACCTTCCCACCCCTCTCTCTCGGATCTGGCTTAAGGCACAGGACTCATGTCTGACATAGGGCAGATGATAGGGGATACAGCATCATAAAGTCACCCTAAGACAACTAGATGTTCCCAAAAAGACTTTTCTTTATGGGTTTATAAATCATGATATATTAGGAGTAAAATACAGGGCACCTATCACAGAACACCAGGTGTGCACTGTAATGAGTCTCGGAGAGGCCACACATCTTAGCCACCAGATGAGATACTCATACATGCTACCGTCGGAAAGTACCAAACGCTTTTTCTTGCAACACGCTTTCTGTGACCCTAACTTTTGGACTGAAAAACAGAAGTCAAATTGAAAATTTAGACAATAAATCTAGTGACATTTTTTTTCATTTTGGTGTTTCCTTGTCTTTTCATTTAGATGTAATCACTGCAATGGCAGACTGAGGGCAAAGGAAATTAAACCAGTTGGGTGAATTAGCTCAGCAAGGGATGGTTCACAGGAGAGTCTTTATCTACTCTTTCCACAGACTGTGTGTGCATAATTGCAGGTAAGGGCACTGGCTACATTTCCTTCAATAGAACAATTATAATAGAAATTATAATTAAAGGTCTGATATTATACTCATGACTAGATATTTGGATCAAAATTGTGCATGCACTAGCTTGAAGCGTGTTCTAGAAACATATTTGATTAAATTTATATTTTATTGCATCCCTTCAGGGGTATGATTATGCAGCCAAAATTGCTCAGTTAATTTTAAAATTATGCTTTTAAAAACTGGCTATTTTTATTAAGTATTTCAGACTTTCAGTGCACTGGTTTTTATATTGAGGTATTGTTCAAAGGAAAGTTCATATATGCATATCTCTGCATATTACAGTACTATGCTTGTAAAATTTTCTCAGATTAATATATATGTATGTACCATAGCATGAATTTGAGGTACCCAAGACCTTTTGAAAGGCCATGGCAGAATCAACCTAATTACTGTCTGTGACAACAGCAATCTCATGTAAATGTCTCAGTGCTGTGTGTCACAGTGAGAATGAAGACATTTATTACTCTGCACATAATGCTGTGCCAGACTCTGTGATAGATAATAACAGAAAATCTTATTTGTCACTGCTGCAAATACTCCGGAGGAGGACCAACATTTTTGCAAAATACCTTAATTCAGATCATCTCTAGCTAAAACCAGCACAGAATGTGAAAATTAATCAGTGGCCCTATAAAGGTACATTTTATAATAGTTTAATCTAGAACCCAGTGTGCAGATTTTGAAGAGTATTTTGCTTACAGTGAAGAAATACATATGAGGATCTAGCAGACAATATGGCCAGATAGTTTTCTGCTACAACATGTTGGTGAGGCCTTTGAACCTGAAAAAGAAAACATGACAATAAATAGCAGGTGACATTTTCAGTGTGACCCATCAGCTTACATTTCCAACATACAGGGCTCTACTTCTACATGTATAGCAAGCACATAAGTGGTTTTTGAAAACTCTGGAAATATTCTCTAATTTTTCTTGTGCTTAAAATGTATTTCTTCTTTATAGAAGTCTGTGACAGAATTTAGAATAGATAACAATGAATTAGAAAGTTTACAGAATTAAGTGATAATATATTTAATGTACAATATATTCGGTGTCAATAGAGGAAAATAATTGTGTTGATTTAAAATCGTAATTGGACCAGTAATCCATGTCTTGACTTGAATTGATATTGGATCAGCTAGAGAATTATCTGTACCTTTGCGTATTCTAAAAATTTTTATGAAACCTGTTACTTCCATTGAAGAACTCTTATACCCTTATATTGCTAATGAATTATATGCTAAGACAGGAGTTTAAGTGTGTATCTTGTTTTATCTTGTTTCATAGGTTTTCTGTGCAGGGAGTTATCAAAGTCTTGATTTCATGTGTGTTTTAAGATATTTCACGGTACATGTTGGAAGAATTTGATGGTATACCTAAAAATTGGAATTTGTTGTATTTAAAAGTACAGGTAAAAATGAAAAAGAATAGGATTCCAGCCTGAAAGTGAGGATTCTGCACAATCCTGGTTATCCCTGTAAATTCAGTTTCTAATTTCTGTTAATTGTGTGTATGTAAGGGTGTGTATGGAAGGTGGGAACACTCCCAGAAGACAGTTGCTGTTTTCTGAAGCCAAATCTTTGCGATGCACCTGCTTTGAGAAATGTTTCCCATTGGAGCACCCCCTTGCTGTTCTCCTGTATTCTCTTTGTGAATACCTAACAAGAGGAGAGAAGCTGGAGATTTTTTTTCCTTCAGGGATCAGTGAGGACAAAACCAAAAGGAATTTAGCAGGATGAAAATAGCAAGGGCTGAGTATAAGTAGATGAGAAGGTTTCCCAGCTCTTCTGTTCATCATCAGGGGTATTCTAAGTGATCTTTTGATATGAGATACTTAAAATATATCAGAAATGCCTGCATTTCTTTTCTGATACCCTCATTCTACAGACCTAGCTAGTGTTTTATTTGGCACACTTTTCCTCAAAGATTAGGGGGGCAGATAAAATACAGGTTCTTTGTAGTCAAGGGAGTCCTGTTTTAGTTTGGGTTTTTTTCTGTTTTTAACTGTGAATGGTAATTGTAAGATTGATATAATGATGTCTGTTGGCAAATAGTGCTTTAATTTTAACCCTTCTAAAGAATGTATGTTCAAATTTAGAAAATGAAGAGACACTACCATGCATCAAAGCATTTCTGGTTGAATGGTAATATGTGAAATTCCTGAAAAAAAGCATGGCATTGTATAAAAACAACTTTAAAAATTGGGATGCTAACTTTGGACATATATATATATATATAACCTCTCGTGCTTTCTCTGTACAAGTGGAATTGCATTCATAACACTATTAACAGCATTGTCTGATTACCCAGTTTGTAGATGTCTCTCTAAAATATACATGTTTTTATCTTTGCATTCTCAGGGCTAATATAAACAACATTATAGAGCTACAATGTTATTAGTTCACAGTCTCACGAACATTATACTACCTCAATAAACAAGGAAGATTGGAAAGTAGTACTAAAGAATGAATAGTAAGAAAATAAGAATTCTGATGCCCTAGATTCTGGAGTTAATTATGCAAGTCAACTCCTGTTGTTACAGATGGAAGGCTATAATGTCTAGAATCAGAGATGTGTAGGTGCCTAACTCCCATTGAATTCAAATGAGAATTAGGTTCCTAACTACCTTTCTGAATCTGGGATAAAGTGATTTCAGCAGCATTCAGTGCTGTTAGTGTGGAATTTCTGCCTGCTTCAATGCAATTATTTTGCATTTACTCTGTCTTAGTAACAATAAAACTCTGGCTGCAGAGTTAATTTGTTGACTATAAATGGGCTGTGATTTTACTCTTTTGAAAGAGAAATCTTGCAAAAGAAACCCTGTTGAGAAAGTGTATCTGAAGGAAAAACGTTTTTCTCCAAGTTGTATCCCCATGCCTTGCTTGGATTGCTTGCAGCCATTTCAGTCATTACTGTAGAGTCTGACTTAGAATGCAGAGGGAGCAATGTGTCTATATATTAGTAAGGCCTTTCATTAAATCTTTACTTTTAAAAATAATTGGTTCTTTTAATCTATAATGGAACATGGACTTACAGGCTGTCTGTGATTAAAATTAAACCTTATTTGTCTTTTAATATGGTGCTATGTTCATCTGTAATTGAGTAGGGATCGATGCCAGCTGTGTGATGGGCAGTAAGCTTATCCAACATGACTGAGATAGATTTCAGGGAAGACAGACTTTGCTGTTTCTATGTACAAGTGGGATGAGTAGACCATATCAGCAACATTTAATTATTCTGTAGGTAATTATTCATTTGAGGGACACAACTTTCAGAGCAGTATTGGAATAGGAGGAGGACGGATACAATTACCATTTGGCTAAGTACACTGTTTGCACTGGTAGGTGGGAAGTTGTAATGAGATTTTCGTTACATTTGAATAAAGGAATGTTTTATGTAATAATAGAGGCTCAGACTAATGTTTAGTAAAACAATACTGACTTGGAGGATAAGAAAAATAAACAAAAAAATGAAACTAAATGATAGATCAGTAGCATGGATTCACTGTTTCTTTTTCTCTTTTTGTTAAGATCCTCTGCTCTTGCAGAATCATACAACAATTTCTTTTGAGAAGGACCTCTGGAGGTTAAGTAGTCTAACCCCTTTGTTACAGCTGTTCTCCTCAAATGAGGATGTTCAGAGCTTGTCCAGTTGAGTCACGCAGAATCACAGTCTTGGACACCTTCAGTGATGGAGATTCTGTCCCCTCTTTGGGCATATTTGACCACCATCATGGTACAACAAAATAATTTTGTTCTAATATCTAATCAGGATTTCCGTGTTCCAGCATGTTTTCTTTGCCTGTCAGTCTGTTGCATCTCTCAGAGTGCGGGAAGTAGCAGAGAGCAATGATGTGTCTCTTTATCGCCCTCTTCTTAACGCTGAGCAAACCTTCCTCTTGCTGCCTTTCATGTGTTCCATATTCCCTATCCCCACCTATCTTGGTGGTCTCCACTGGACTCATTCCATTGTGCCAGTATCTTTTATTGGCAAGGCCTTTGCTAACCTTCAGTGGTTTCCCATCAAGCCACGTCTCCAGTGTGTCCCAATCCCTCAGTACAGCAGCCCTGTATCCCACATATCAACTGCTGCCCCTCAATTTGTTGACATCCACAATTTTGCTGAGAGTGCATTTTGTAGTCTCATGCATCTGCATTAATGAGGGCAATTCCCAGTGTTAGTACCCACACTGATCCCTGAGAGACACCACTGTGTACAGATTGTCAGCTGGACTTTCAAGCACTGTGGATCCTGGCAGTCCAGTCAATTCTCTGCCTGCCTTGTTGCCCACATCTCCAGCTGTCTCTCACCAATTGGATGACAAGACAGCTATGGGAGACTGTGCCAGAAGCCTTCCTAGGGTATCCTTCAGCACCCTCAGACACATCTCACATCTTCCCATGAATCTATGCATGTCCACGTAGGCCGAGCAATCTATAAATTTCTCTTCCTCTGCTGTGGATACTGCTTCACTCCCACACGAAAAATTGGAAGGATCTTCTGCCTTCAAAGCTGAAAGGAAATTAATGAATCCTCCCAAATGTTATGCAGACTTTCATAATGAATATTTTTCCATCCTGTTTGAACAGTCTTACTTGAAAATGTGTTTTTATATTTGAACTAATGTCCAGGAAAACCATACTTCTTTCACTGCATTTTCTCTGTCTCTTGCACCATAAGCAATTGTTAGCTTTATGCTGCTTGCTCAGCTATAAATATTAATATACTACCAGTGATACTAGAGGAGATACTTAGTTTATTAGGAATGGCTGTGAACTGGAAGGGCTATGACCAGAGCAGGTATTATTTAACTATTTAAATTTTCATCACTTTATTTTTAGAGAGCAAATAATGGTGATTCTCTCTCTCTCTCTTTTTTTTTT
>VZTH01006158.1:354540-382724 GCA_013397815.1 Aleadryas rufinucha
TTTTTTTTTTTTTTTTTCCCATGGGGATGTTTAAATAGTGGTATTACAATGGATGAGATGTTAAACCAAATTACTCTTTTGTCATCTGGCTTGGACAGATTGTACTTGTTCAAAATTTCCCTTTTCTATTCATTTATTTCTGAGTATCTTTCAGCTACAGTCTACCAAATCTATCTCTCTCTGTCGATCCAACTGCAATATCCATTGAGATTACATTTATCATTTCCTTGGTTAGTGCAGTGTGGGATTTGATCTTCGTAACTTCTTAGCCTGTCCTAGAGATGATCATAAAAATTTTGTTCAAATTAAGAAACAAAAGTCACTAGGACTTTTGCTAATTTAACATTTTTGGGGTAGCAGTAAGTATAAGAAATTGTTGTGGTTTAACCCCCACCAGCAAATCAGCCACACAGAGCTGTCCCCCCAGAGGGATAGGGGAGAGAATCAGAAAGATAAAAGTGTACATACTCATGGCTTGAGATAAAGGCGATTTAACAGCTAAAGCAAAAGCCACACGCAAGCAAAGCAAAATAAGGAATTAATTCCCTACTTCCCATGGGCAGACAGGTGTTCAGCCATTCCCAGGAAAGCAGGAATCTATCATGTACAACAGTTACTTGGGAAGACAAACACCATCATTTGGAAGATCCCCCCATGCCCTTCTTATTCCCTCTAGTTTATACACTGAGAACGATTCCATGCAGCCTGGGGTATCCCTGTGGTCACTCAGGGTCAGCTGTCCTGGCTGCGTCCCCCCCAGCTCCATGGGCACCCCCAGGCTCCTCGCTCCTGGGGTGGGGTGAGGAGCAGGAAGGCCTTGACTCTGTGTGAGCCCTGCTCAGCAGTAAAGAAAACATCCCTGTGTTAGCAAACAATTTCCAGCACAAATCCAAAACACAGCCCGTACCATTTACTGTGAAGGAAAATAACTCTATCCCAGCCCAAACCAGCAAAGTAACTTGCTGTTCTTGTCTGGAGTATCATTAACATGAACTGTAGTTTATTTTATCTTGGTCTGATAACACTTGTCACTCTAATCAATACAATTGTTTGATCTTAAAACAAAAATGTAAGAAATATAATTTTCCATTATGATATTATCAAAAGCTACTTCACAATGCAGTCAGATGCTCCAATGGGCTCCCTATGAAGACATTTTTTTAATAGCTGACATAAGTAGCTTAACTTACTTTACTGTGTTTTTAAGAAAAACACAAATAAATCATATAAACATTATTTTTTCCTTCACTCATTTCATGCAATTCTCCAGATCAATAACTAGCCCCCAAATACATACAAGGACATCCATATGCCTCACCCAAGGGATTGGATTTAGTAATTTATAAAGCATCTCACATTCACCCTTTAGTTCAATTCATTTATTGTTTATCCATTGGAGGCCTTTTTTTAAATTCCTGTGTGGTATTTTCACACGTAGAACCTTAAACTACTAACAGTGTGGTTAAAATAAAGCTATTCCAAAGTATCAATAGAAAGTGTTCTTAACAAAATCATTGATCATACTTTTATATCTCATGACTCTATGTGAGAATAAATAAAATTCTCTTTTTCATAACTAACCTAAGTTTGGCTATACACTGGACAAGAGAGCTTTTCTGAACAACTGAAACCAGGTTCATTTCATGTGCTTTTTTAAGGTTTACATAGGATACAGATACACCACAGAAGTTGAAACTTGTAATGAGCTGCCATCAGAACTGGTTTTAGCTAAGTTTCTGCTGCAGCTATTTAGCTGTCAAAGCCCAGTGCTTAGAGGAAGCAGTTAATTTCTTGCAGAAAAATCCATATATCATGCCCTCCATATTTGTTCTCACTGCAGAGAGTGAGGACCTTTACAAATCAGATTCTAATCCAATTACAATCCAATACCGTATTTTTCGCAATAACTATATTTTTATGACATCTGCGTGCTCTGTTTTTGGTGAGTGTTAAATTGGGCTAAATCTGAGTTTGAACCCCTTTGTGTATTGTGAGTATAAAACATTTCCAATACCTGCTTCGCCTACCTAGTGGCAAGTTCTTATTTTGTCCTAATTGCAGCTAAACACCATCCATATAGCAGCTTATTTCAGTAAAAGCCTTAGTGCAACAACAGTCTTTGTTTTAGTCTCTATTTTAGGAGTTTTTGGTTAACAAAAGGAGCTGGCACTGGATTCAGGGAAGATTCTGAAATAGCTTTTGAACTTTTGACACAAAGGGTGTTGCCAGATCATCTGCCAAAGATGTCACCCCTGATGTAGTAAAGCCTATTGAATACTTAGATATGAGAGTTTGTTTCCTCCAAAAAAGTAATTTCCATTTTACAATAATGATATGACACTATGCAGTACATTTTAGAGGATTGTTTTACTTCTTCAGTGGTTCAACTCACACAACATTTGGCAGCTTCTTCCTCGCCATACTTGACTCATGCAATAAAGGCTTGCTCAGGAATGAAGTGTCTATCACTTAGTATTCATTCATTCATTCATTCTAGTCGTGCAATTTTACTTATTCATGCAGTTTCCATAACATCCAAGTGAGATTGCACATAATTTACACAGATAAATTATGCACAGCTGTGACTTCTAAAAACTTGCAGTTCAGGTCAGTACTTTTAAGTTGTATCTTGAGAGTTTCAGAGATTCAAATTCTAAATATTTTTTTCCCATCTTGTTTTATCCGTTACATAAAATGAGGGCAGTCTAACAGACAATAATCATTGACAAAATAATAATTAATGTAGAAAAATGTTATGAATTTAAGAGCTTGTACTTTATCCAGGATAGGTTCTTCAAGAGCAGTGAGGAATGTCTGCTTTCCAGGACTTGCAAATAACCATAGTGAATTGTTTGTGAATTGTTAAACATAACCTATATTTTGTATTAAGACATTGAGACATTTCTAAATGGCATATCTAAAAGGTAAGGAAAGAGGAGCCGTCATTTCAGTGCACAAATTCTTTTGACAACCATCAAGTATATTCTAACCAGAGGTGAAATATTCTTGCATGTTCTTGTCTTGCATTCATGGAGGTTTTTTGTAAAACTCATAATTGGATTTAATTTGTTTTCAAAAAAGATCTCTAAGAATGAGTGTCAGCTGCTCACCATAGCTAAGACTAATGGAAAAAATGAAAATTAAATTCTTAGAGCAGAATGGGATAACATCAGAACCTTTATCTTCTTTAAACTAATAACTAGAAGAAATTGATCAATTAAAACTAATTAATTCTACCAAGCAAAATTAATCAATTATCAAAGAAGAGAGAAAATAAAAATGTTATATTCAGAATTTTTTTTTCCTTTAAGACTAAGTGTGTTGATCCCAAATAATCACTATGTTCTTACAATGCATTAGTAGCTCCAAAAACAGGAATGATGCATTGATGTATGATTAATGCTGTCAAACTAATCTTTCTAAAGGGAAATGTACTATTTCCCACTTAGATTTTTAAGTAATTGTGAAAGTTTTGGTACTCTTAACTTCAAGAGCTGTATTCACTCCTGATAATAAAACAATTCACAAAAATTGATCAATCTGTGTTTGCAAAAGGAACTTATGTTCTACTAGAAATTTTAATCATGGGTATGGACCATACTGATAACCAGTTTCCTGAGAAAATGCTCAAATATTTCCTACCAGAATTATGGTTACAGAGCAAATTACCCAAAATAGAGTCTAATACTGCAGAAAGGTTTAGGGCTTTTAGAGTTGTTTAGATGTTTCATCAGTGTTTATTGCTTGTATCCTTTTAAAAACTTATAAAAGTTTTATACTTTGAAAGACCAGCTTCTCCCCTTCAAATTTATTATTATTATTATTATTATCTTAAAAGAAAAAAAACAAAACCAGCAAGAGTTAAAATAACATCATAATTATTTGTCATGATTTTGGAATGACGTATGGAACATTTAAATTCCCAAACAGCTGTGGTGCCTTTGGCAGTGCCAATGGCTGTGTTATTTATTTAACAGCCAGGATCTAGAAGTGGAAAGTTTGGACAAATGTCCAGCATCCATTGGTGGGTTGTTTTTTCTTTTTACATCATTCTTTCACACGGAGGTGAGGCAAGGTATCCCAGCTGTCCATCCACTGTGGAAATCAGCTTTTACTGATTTGCCTTTTGGGTGCTATTTAACATGTTATGACAGAGCTTCTTTCAAAATTGATAGAAAATAATATCAGTTAAAAGGGGTTTTTATGTGGCAATACAAACCATCCTGCTAGTAGAGATTTGTCCCAGGGAATTCAGAGCAGTGGCATTGCTGAATGGCCTCTCACAACTGTAACACATGGGCCAAGTATTTCCACACTGGAAGGACCTATGCTTGGCAGCAGCCCTTCACTTCACGTAGACACAAATCAGAGCAGCTCTGAACTCCTTCCTGTAACAGTAATTGATCCGTTTGTAGGGTGTGAATGTCATTACTCCACCTTAGAGGCACTGGAGTAATCTCCAAAGCAATACAAGGGGAGGCTACTAAATAACAGCAATGTCTTCTTGCATTTGTTTATACAATTTATATTTTTTTAGTGAGAAAACAAAGAATAGCAATCAGTATCATAATCTGAGCAAGAATATGCTAGTAAGAGTCTACAATAAAAGGCTAAAACTACTCTGTATTCAAGCAGTTGTATTTGCTGAAAGATACAGTGATTTCATGCCGAATCATGGTTTAATTTTTTGGTGAGTTTTCTTTTTCTTTTTTTCCTAAAAATGCTTATAATGATATCATACCCTGAAAAAAGTGGCACAGCAAATGCACAAATTCATACAAATGAAGAAAGAAAATTTCAGGAACTCTCTTACAAATCAGATAATTAGTTCCAAAGTTTTCCACTACTTTTAAATGTCTTATTTGTCCATAATGCAAATTAAAAATACTGTTTAATAATTTAAGGTAAGAGTAAATTGGTACTAATTTGTTGTTATGAAGTTAAATCCTATCAAATTAATTACTTTCTAGAAGTCACCAAGTGCGTATCATGATACGTATTCACCACGGCAGTTGATTCCATTTCTTACAAGAATAAATCACCCTCTGTTCAGCACACTTTAAGTAATATTAAGAAAACCCCAAAAAACCCCAAAAGTTGAAGTTCCCTTTGTTGACAATGATAATACTTATTTGTTTATGCCTTTATTGACAATGATTATACTTACTTGTGTGTGGCTAACATCACTGAGCTCAGCCTTCATAAATTATATCTGTTAACAATATGAAAATACAGCCCCATGATTTTTTTGAGACTTATGGCATGAAGAAGAAAAACCAAAACAAACACAAAACAAACTACAACTTTTGCTTATTGATTTCCAGAATTTAATACAATTTGACTATGTAGATCTGTTTAGAAAAGGTCTAGTTATTTAAGAAAATAATCACTGGAACATTTTCGCTACTGCACTGCGTCCACCAAGGACAGGGGGTGTTTTAGAAAACTCATTAGTGAAACCATCTGTTCCTCTCTCCTTTGGAGCTCTGCAACTTTGTGTGACTTCTCTACTTGCAAAATGTCCTTTCTCATCGTAAAGAGCACTATCAGACTGAAGAAATCTTTCCAAGGATCAGAGATGATGGATATTTCCACAGGGTTCATTCTTGCACATAAATGCCTTGTAAAATAGTTTAAAACCTCATCAGTCTGTCTGAAACCTGTCAACTTAGCATTGGAATCCATTTAAATTTCAGAAATCCTTGGGGAGTTATTGACCCCTTATACATGCCTGGCCATTTTATAGCCCCGTGGAAACATCAATGCATTATTAGGTGATTTTGGGCTTTGGGGTTTGGGTTGTGGTTTTTTTGTTTGTTTTTTGGGGGTGTTAAGATCCGATTATGGAGGTTCTTTAGAAATTCCTCTGCCCGAATTAAGGTGCAAATGAGACCATATTCCAGCAACAATAGTATGGGTTTTATTTGGTAGTAAATATGAGAGAGAGAGAGAGAGAGAGAGAGAGAGAGAAAGAAAGAAGTAGAAAATAGGTGGGGGGTACAGAAAGAGAGTAAGGAAAATATCACCACTCCATGGATCCCAACGATGTTGCGCTGATCCTCCCTAGCTGGTCTTGGTGGTGAAAGACCCCTCAGAAAAGCACAGAATCCCATGGGTTAATATACCCTCGAGCCAGGTGGCAATGTCCAGGCACGTCCCCCTGGGGGAGCAGGGCAGTCTCTTACAGCAGACTCTGATCTGTTGCACCACGTGCAATCCTGTGGTGCAAAGCCTCTGGGGAGCACTTTGGGAGGTCTTTGATGGATCATGACTCCCCCTCAGCTGCCTCTCACGTGAAAGTCCTGTGGATGTGGCCTGTAGGGTCGGGGGTTCCACAGCTGGGCCGGTTTGTGTGACAGAGGATGGATGTTCAGTGCCTCTGACCTGAGGTGATGCCACGTACCCGAACCCTCCTCCTCCCCCCTCAGTTGGGGGGAATCTGTGTAAGCCTGGCTTCTGTGAGCTGTGCTCTCCCCCTACCCCAAACTCAGCCGGGGATGATTCTCAGCACAGCTGGTGACTTTGGCCTTTTGTGGATGCATACGTTTTCCTCAGCCTGACATGACTGAATAGGTTTCCCTTTATCTAATCAGCAGTTTGACTTTCAGTCCCAAGTCCCAGTCTTCAGGGATCCTTCTTTGGTTGTAGCTTCTTTATAATGAGCAAAACTTTATATCAGTGTTTGAGGCATGAACTATTTTCAGTCTCTGACGGGATTGGGGTTTTTTTCCTCATTTATTTATTTATTTGCTCATTTATTTTTATTTTAGGGAGTTGTGGGGTTTTTCCTGAGGTTGTTCTGCCAGCTGTCTTTCCTAGTCTGTGACGCTGTTGCCTGGGGTGAAAAAGGTGGGTGAGCCCCTCTCTTATGATCAGTATTCTTTGTGGACACTAAGATCATGTAGAGATTAGTAAAAATTGATTTAGCAAAAGAGGGATGTTAGTACTGTCTTGGTATGCTTCCTAAAAGCATTTATGCAGCAGGAATGAGTGGTGTGTATCTCTACGTGATAGTTAAAGCCAAAGAAGAGAAACTTAATTGAGCATATTGCAACATTATAAGTAACTGACTGAGTAACGAAAGCCATTTGTCATTCTATGAGTTAATGTAGATTTGATCTGAACAGCTCAGGGAGAAGAAGAAAATTTTGGAGGAAAAGAGTCATTGCTTGTTGTAAGCGGCTGAAAAAGACGTGTGGGAACAAGAAATTTAACTCATGCTGAAGCTCAGTCTGACAAAGCACAGGAAATATTCTTCTAGGCACTCTGCTGTAAAACTTGTTCTCTTACTTTTTACCAGAGAAGCACATTCTGTGATACTGAAGGGTTGCTAAATGGATTTAATGGATTCCTTTAAGTGTCTTAGGATAAACCTCATGCCCAGACGGCAAACAGTTCACTCCTCCCCTTTTGTTTTTTCTCTCTACATATGACATGTCACTCTGTAGATTGTGAAGAAGTGTGTTTGTTTGGTTTTATTTAGTGCTTGCCCAAATTTCCGGTTAGATATGTTGTGTTAGCAGCTCTTGGAGGGGTAACACTTGAGTTGCTTTTAAGTTTGCTAAAGTACCAGCAGCTCTTGGGGCATGTAACATAATTGGAAGGTGAATCACTTGCATTTTTGAGATTCATTCCTCTACAACATGAACGGAGCAAAAGCAAGTGTGTGAATGTGCCTCAGAAAGGAGAATATCTAAGACTTGCTGTGTTGTTCTTATTTATGTAGAGGTAAAAATTTGCATATATGCTTTTTGAAAGCACCCTTGTGAAATTCACAGAGCAGCATGACTTATGATTTTTACTGTTTAGGAGTGAATAAATAAAGATCTTCAGCAAAAATATTCGATATTACAATATTACCATATGCAGTGATCAAGTCCCTTGCCACCTGTATCTCAATGTAGAAATATTTCTTCATCTCCCTGATGAGAACTGGTATAGAACAGGTGAGAAGGTGTATGATTCCATGGAATCATAATCCCCTGTTCTGCACATTTATAGAACTGGTCAATATTTCTGAGTTTTCAAACCCCTTGCCTGAGAGAGAGAAAATACTTTACAAAGAAGTAAAAGTAACTTTTCTCCATCCTTTAGCTACCTTGCTGATAAATGTTTTTTACTCAGTTCAGTGTGATTTAGCTTGCAGTCTTTGTGGTTTGCTGTGTTAAAAACATGGATATATGGCACACCATGTTCTCAGGCTTTTGAAATGTAATGGATAGTTTTAAATCATTTGTAGTGAAAATTAAATTTCTCAAATCCTGTTGTGGTTCTAGGATTGGAAAATATGCTGTACATAGGCTTAGCACTAGTCCTGATGTAATCACATTAAAACATTACTATCTCATTATACCACAAGTCACTAGACTAGATTGAATATTTGTACATCTTTGATCTACAGACTGTGTTTAACTAACATAAACACTGAAGTCACATTGCAAAGTATTGGAAAAGGTTGTCAACTGCCTGATTTTGCTAATATTCTTTCTAAGTATTTACATATCAAAAAAGCATGAGACTACTAAATTACAATACTATGATTACTTCCATAAATATTGCCCATTTTTAGATTAGAAGAACACAATCATTTTAGTTCTGTACGTGTTAAAGTTGAGTCCTGAATATGAGGTGTACAGTTCTGTCCCGATCCTCTCTTTAGGTATCAGTGGGGTCTGGATTTTATGATTTGTGTAATTGGAGTCAGGGTGTCTTGTTCGTTGAAGATCACTTTCATAATATATTCCCAACAGTGTCACATATTTAATAAAGCAAGATGTGTTCTTATGAAATAGTGATCTGTCAGAATTTCTGTCTGTTTTTGGAAGCAAGCTTTCATCATAGAAAACAATACAAGTAGAAATACTAAGGATTTGTGGTTTATTCTAATTGCAATTTTGATTCTGAGTTTGTGTATGTTCAATTTGATTTGCAACAGGACAGGATTTTTATCTTTGTGTGCTTTTTTCCTGGACTGACAACAAATAGATACGCACACAAAACATTCTCTGGAATGGATTCTTGCATGAAAACTTTGGAGTCCATTGTTACATTGTGCATAACATTGCGGATTTTTTAACTAATATCATTAATTGCTTAAATAATACTTAGCAATATTTTTGCTGACTGCATGCTAAACATAATTCATCATTTGAATCTGAGTTGAAAGTTAATACTGAGTAATTAAAAGCACTGTATCTGGTCTCTGTGCATCGAGCCACACCATAGGTTACAGCAACGTCAGCGCTTTGTATGAACTAACTTCAAAGCATTAAAAAAAAATTGGTTTGGATTTGTTTCCTTTTTCATATAACTAATTTTCTTATAATCACCTTTCTTTCTCAGTCCTTGATAATTTCTTCACTACCCCTTGTTTAGCTGTTGTTTCTGGTTTAGTGTTCTTTCTGTGTATGTAGGCCTGTTTCCATAGCAGAAGTCTCACACAATATGATGATTTTTTTCAGATATTCAGGGCAAAAAAAATAGCATGTATAGGCAAGAGAAAATAAGGAAGATATTTAATATTTAACTTACCTTACTCTGTTTATTTTCAATGGCTTTCCCTGCTAGAGAAGGTGTTTTGGGTGGGGCAAAAGAGGTGTTCTTATGCAGAGTAGGAACCTTTAAAATAACTGTATTCATAAGGTCTTCTGTTTGGCTTATGCTCATCCAGTATCTGAATGCTGACAGTTGAATACTGTCACAAGTCAAAGCTTAAACATAAATAAATAAATAACTAAATAAAATAACTGTAGTTGAATTATTCCAAAGTCTTTTCCAAAATAACTGAAGAAAAGTGAAAGGTGATTCAACTTAGGCAAGCTGCAGTCTTCTCACAGACACTGTGTGAGTAGAATAACAAAAGATTATTAGGGAAATCATTCACTGTGAGTTATTTTCTTAGTTCTAATAATGGGATAATCATCCAATGGAGTATTTTGAGTTAATGTTGGAACAGCATCATTTGATTAATCTACACCTTTTTTTTTTTTTCTGCCAGTATTTACTAGAGGAGAAAACGCACACTGTCATTTGCCCTAGATTAAGGAAATTAAGTTTATATTCTAGGTATGATGATTCCTGCAGGATTTTTTAATAGAAAAAAACCTCAAGCCATCTGCAGCATTTATTTTATGATATTATATGATAGTACAACAAATACACACAAACCTGTGCTGTGGATTTTTCTACCCTTCTTCAAACTGAGTTTGCGTATGTGTACGCAGCAGATATGACTATAATTAATGCATATTTGGCTATCTTTAATTATCTGGTTTGGGCAAGACACGAAATCTCACTAAATAAAATGCTGCATGGACTAATGATCTGAGCTGAGCGTTGCCATGGCTAGATCATATTCAGGATCATTTTTTAAAGCTAGACAAGGTCTCATGGTCTATTTTATGGACTGTGATCACAATAATTTCCCCTAAACTCATGGCATGCTGCTGAACTTTTTGATAGGGATTTTTTTTTTCTCTTTACTGTAGGCACAAGTCAGTTTTAAATTACTTATAACTGAAGTTGCTTGAAACAATTTTTACGTAAGAATTTTCAGAAGAGGAAAAACGTTATTTTTGCTTACAGAAGAAGACATAACTTCAGTTGCATTTTGCCTCTTTGATTCAAACTTCCAAAAGCATGATTTTTCTATAGTTTCAATGTGAATTATTTGGATACTGCTATGTACATTGGAACAATGGGTGTCAGTGTAGATGAACTGAAAAGTCTTTGAGCCATTTTCAGTTCTACCTGCCCAGCATGCCATTAGGTCAAGATTTATGGAGGGTTAATTTTGGTTTGCAAGATTAAGATAATAATTTTTATCAGGGTTGTGTTATAGAACCTATTAATAAAAGAAAAAGGAAAAAAAATGAAGTTGGGCACAGAGATTTGTACTTCTTGCACCATCCCAATCTAAGTATGACCAATTGTCCTAGAGCAAGATTCCAATAGAAAATTTTATTTTAGGTGAAGAGTTGGAAAGACAGGATTCTCCTAGGAGTGAATTTTTTGCCCCAGGATAAAACTCTGAAAAATGAATTTGAAAACACAGTCAATGATAAATCCTTATCTAATTTGCACAGGTAAGGCTGCTGTTGTCAAATATGCATTCACAGTGTTTAAAGTCATTCATTACCAAAGAGATTTCTTAACAGTCCAAGACCACATTTACCCCAAACAGCAGCAGACTACAAGAGTATTCTTGTCTTGGAGTTTTTTTATACCTTCACTTTACTTCAAATTCAGTGCTTGCTTAATGGAAGTCTTCCCACAATTCAAACAAATTGCAGTTCTTTAGTTTGGTTGTTTGTTTGGGTGTTTGTTTTTTAAATCAGTTCTTTTTTATATTTGGTATTTCCATCTACCTTTTCCTATTACATAAACCATCCATTGGGAAATATTGAAACACCTTTTCCTGTTATTCTTTCCAAGATGTTACTGCTGATGTGCATCAAACATGGAGGTCCTTTCAAAAATGTAGTGATCCCTTTGCACAGCTTGGCAGAAAAATGCCACTCAAGATAGAACAGATGAAAGAATGCATGATAGGGGGACTTAAGAAATATGTGGGAGAGAAACACCATGACTGACATGCCTGAAGGGACAGTGAGCAGTGACAGACTGAAAAGACTGTCATGACCAAGCAGAATCAATTCCTGTTCAATGTTGCTGGAGCTGGAGATCATGTTTCCCCCCCACGCCACAGTTTTCACTGTTGCTTCTGATGTTTGAGGATCGTTCCTGCATAGAAACAAATACTGACATCAAAGAGTGAGGGAGAAATTATTATGGAGACACCTTAAGCTGGATTTTTGTTGTTTTCTGTGCAGAGTAAGATATGTAAGACTTTTGAATAAACAGACTATTTGGGATTTTATGTCATGCAGCAGTTTCAAGGCCCTTGGGTACCTGTTCTTTTTGTGCAGTAAACGTCCAGGATTACTGCTCATGGTGTTATTAATGTCAACGTTTATCCTCGGGTAGTTAGAACCATTCTAATTCTCTGCCTGAACTTATTGTTAGCTTCTCCCACCTTGTTCTGATTTTTACATTATCCTCCATCTCAAGCAGTCATTTGCTGACATGGTATTGGACCGACAGACTCCTGGCTTTAAACACAGGACTAATAAAGGACTGTACACACTGTATTCAGGGATGTATCTAGAACTACAACTTTTGAAAAGCCCGTCCTCAAATCGCTGTCCATTGAAGTATAAGCAGATATTCAACTTCAATATCTGGTTTGTGTTCCAACTCTGCTCTCTAATACTTGTTAAAGAGACATCCATCATTCCCAAAGGTATGAAAACTATCAAAATGGGACTATCTTTGACCTGTCAGAGGTATGGAGCTACAGGAAACTTCTCAATTACACAATTGGGGTTTTTTTCTTTGGTTGGCTGCTTTTTTTTTTTTTTTGCAGTTTTCTAGATGTAAGCTCTGCTGTGAAATTCATGAAGACTTAAAAGACATTCCATTTGTATTCAGGAAACCATTCACTTTTTAAGTAGCATTGGAAATCTGTTCCCTATATTGTTTCTTTCTATATTTTTATTAATATAAACTTAAATAAGGACAGTATCAAACAACCTAGAACTTCAGAGAACTATGATTGTGACATGATGTGATGAACCTTTGTGCTAATTCAAGATAACGAAAGCTCTTAACAAATATTTAAGTGTAAGATAATATGATAAAGATGAGGCAAAGCAACAGAAGAGCAGAAATAAATACTTCTGAGTAAGTAATCTAATCCTTCACACTATATGGACACACAAGTATAGAAAAAGAATGGGACAGATTCAGTGCTTGAGAATTTGCAGGTTGTAAATATTTACATGTGCTGCCAGACCAGCTTCTGGATTGAGAGCCTGAGCCACTGGTGAGGAAAAACTCTGTGCCAAATTCAGCCTTGGTGTCCTTGGTAGGGCTGGGATGGAGATGAAATGATCTCTCCTGTGAGTTTTGCAGTGGCTTCACCAGGTAAATCTGAGAGATGTGGAAGCAGGAGGGCAGGTTAGAACTGACCTTTCCCAGATTAATTACCAGCTCCTGAACTTCATTATGTTTCATTCACCATTCTCCATTATTAATTCCCTGTACAACACGGTTGAATGCATATGTACCTGTCAGTCTTATTTTGTAAGAATTAATTAATAGGAGATGCATGTATGAATTTTAACATTTTTGCTATTGTTTTCCATATGTATTTAACTTTGTACTGGGCGACCCTGGCTTAGAATACCCTTCCATATATGGTGTACTATATAATGATGTATTCCCTGTCAATCCAAATTAAACCTCTCCTGCACATATATAGCTACATATGAAAAAAAGGAAAAATTCAAATGTAACACTTATTAGAAATTTACACAAGAGGGTTTTTAAAATTATTTTTCTACATAAATTGAGTTCAAATTAAATGTCAGATATAATTTGGTGTTAGAAGTTTGAAATATATGATAGTCCTTAGAGGAAATCTAAGCACTCAGTTCTCCCAGCCAAATTGTTATTTGCATAATAGTGAGCTATAAGGTTATATATCATTACATGGCAGGATGCCAGACCATAATCTGCACAGTAAAGCTACTGAAAAGCTCAATCTGAAAAGCATTCATCTTACAAAGGAGTTTGCATCTTCTATGAAATATGAAGCATATTGACTTCTTTTTTCCTTGAGCAAACAGAGCACTGCAATCTATTTCCAGCATTCTTCTCATTTGGCTGTGGTAGACACAAATGTAAAATGAATGTTGACATATTTGTTTAACGCCCTTGAACAGATTAAACTGCTTTAGAACTTCTTCAGTAATCAGCCTTGAAAAATATAAACTAACAATCTCATCCCTGGATAGATTAAATTCAAAAGTTCTTCGTTAATCAGCCAATGTTGTTAAAAAAACTCCCAAACCAGCATCCTTTGTCAGATATGCTGGATTCACCTTCTGATAATATTAACCAATTTCCCCATGGGGTATCTTTAGTCATATACATATATAGTTAGGACACTATTTTTAAATGTTATTATCTAAAAGATCTTCTTAATTCTTGACAATTTGACCAAGATGCTCTGAATGAATCAATTCAGAAATAGCTAATATCTATGATTGGGGTGAGAGGAAGGGGGGTGGGTTGTTTGTTTGTTGGGTTTTTTGTTTGTTTGTGGCTTTGGGGGGATTATTTTTTATTTTTATTTTCTTAATCTGTCTCACGTCTATTTGACGCTAAGAATTCTTCAGGAACCATAGTAGGAATTGTCCTTGGACACATAATTATATTCATATTAATACAGTTATTCCCATTTTAGTACAGCTATTTTGATTCATGCATTTAAAAAAATAACCTACAGGCAGAATAAAAAATTCACAAGCATGGGCAATTTTGTCAGTCATGATTGTTTAGGGCCAAAGTGTTTTGAACTTACTCTAGGCATTGATCATGCTGATATTTAGAGTTTACCTGAAGACAGACACACATATTGAACATGCAACACACATTGGATTCAACTGTCTTTTTAAAAATTCAACACAAGACTAATTTTTAAAGACTGAATTCTCTCCTCGTACCCTAAAAAACTTTGAAATGTAATGTTTCAGGTACTGAGAATTAATGTAGCTAAGAACGAAGGCAATGCAGCACGTATCTAATCCTAACAAGTCACTGTTGCCAGGAGTTATTGGTATTTCTCAAAAATGACCTCACTTGTTTTTTGAACTATAATAATCTGATCCAACACCTACTGACATCCAAAGGTAATTTAAACTCTAACTGAACAGTGGTACCTCTGAGGAGTATAAAATATGCAGCAATTTTGCATCAGTTCATTAGGTATGTCAAAAAATTTTTAGCACCAAGTATATGATAGCTGGAAATTTTTCTTTACAGGTCATTCAGATAATTCATTTTCTTTACAGGTCATTCAGATAATTTTTCTTAATGATAATTGATATGAAGATTTATGCATTTTTAGGATTTGTAATGCTTTTAATTTTTTTTCTCCAAACATTATAACAGGGACATTTTAGAGATATTCTAAAATAGTAAAGCTTGTATAAATTCAAAAAAGTAATCCCCAAACAAAACCAGGAAACTCTGTGAAAATTTTAGAATCTAAAAATATATAATTACATTTAAGGCAAAACCATGATAGATTATTTGAATAAGTTCAGCACAATTCCTTGTTTATAAGTATTGCCTTGAGCTCAACTTTCAGAATTTTACAGAGATTTGTAATATCTCTAAGCACTGGTAATTTTTTTACTACATTTACTTTAAAGGTTAATATAAAATTTTTACATTAAAATCATTAAAGTCTAAATTTCATTAGGAAATAGAATTAAAACATAAAAATATTTTCTTATTAAAAATTACTTATGCTCTGTATTCTTCTAAATATTAAAGAAATGATTCAAAGGTGAAATGTCTGCATGCGTCTTCTAGAGAACCAGAGCCCTGTTCTTGTGAGGCAAGAATCACAAATCTTCCTAGGAAGGATTCTTGTTTATTGGCATTAATTAAAATAAGCAAACTACTCTCTGCACTGCCAGTGAAATAAGTTCTAGTATTAAGATAAAAAATTATCACATCTCATAATATTTTACTGATCTTTCAGTCTCAAGGGTCCAAAAGTGGTTTATTATGTTTATAAATGCCTTTTATAAATGGTGCATAAATGTGTTAAGGCTAACACCTTTGAACTGCTGTAGAATGCAACGAATTAAATTATAAAGGAGAAATAGCACATTAATAAGATAAGGTAAATGAATATATGTAGGAAATAGCTTAACAAGGGAAGGTATCTCAAACCGACCTTTCAGAAACTTGAACTGAACTTTTAAACCTCACTAGTAGATTACATTTAGAAGAGACAAGTTACTGTTTTGTACCAAATGATGTTCTCACCATAATAAAACACTAAAATGAACTGAACTTGCACAGATGAATGGAATAATAGACACAGAGCTCCACACATTCTGGCCAAGGTCAAAACAGAAGCAGTGCTCTGCAGAGGGCCTGTTCTGAAGTGGCCTTTGGATAAAAACTAGATTCTCATTAAGTAGTATTTTTTAGGTCACTTGTTCTAAGCAAGTGGGACTATGGGTTTTGAGGAGCTTTGTCTTGCACAAAATAAATTTCCCAGTAACTTCTCATGTCATGTTCCTGTTTTGACACTGTGTGAAAAAGAAAAAAAACAGGTTTTGTTTTTGTCTCAACTATGAACTCTGCTCATATGACGTAATCCAATGTCTTACATAAATTTAACTCTTTAGTAATTTCCATTCCTTTTTTACTTGGGTGTTATGTATGCCAGTTTCCCACTTTTCCTCAAAGGCCTCTTATTCCCTCTTTGTTCAAGGAGACAGTTCTGAATACACTTCAAATACATGTTTAAGCTCTGTAATTTACATATTCATAGAGTATATGCACATAACTCCTTTTGAGAAGAGAGGTAAGGTGATGAATTCTCAAATTCAAACCACTTTTTTATAAATGCTACTAGTAATCCGGAGGCCAAAACTAAACAACTTCAACGCTGCAGCTAAGAGTTGGAATTTGTGAGCTCAGTGAGTTTATGGTCAGTATTCTAGTGCAAAATATCCCCTGACAAAAGCATGACTCAAGAAATTAGATATGTAATATATGCATCCAAATCTGCCAGGTTCCTAAGTGCCCTTTGCCTGCTACAGAATATAAATGCTCTCACGTGTATCAGAATTCTGGATGCAAAGTGTCGGGACAGTGCCCTGAGACGAGGCAGTGTCAGGGCTGCTGTGGAAGCTGCCAGGGAGGTGTGGGTGTCCTGACGCCCTGAGATCTCAGAGTCAGTGTGACCAGCACAGGCTGGGAGGTTCCCATCTCCCTGCCTGGCATCTCTCTAAATTACTGCTTGACATTACCAGGAACAGTCTGGTGACCCAGCAAGGTCCTGCCAGTACAAGAGAAACCCCTGTGAACTCCAGACTTTTATTATTATTATAATTACAATCCTGAAGTAAAAAAAAAAAAAAAAAATCATTTAAAAACAGCTTTTGTAGTTGAACCACTGTGAAATACATGGGTGCCAACTGGTACAGGATGCTTCGTGACTATCACTTGTAGAGTAGATGAATGTCAGAGTTCATTATATGGCTGTTAAATTTCGGTCAACCTTCTTTCAATAATCAATTCTAATCCTTCAGATTTGAAATGTCTGTCCTATTAGATCTAAATTAAATGCACCTCTGTGAACTTTCATTAAAAGCTTTTGTTTTACCTTTTCCCCATTTGAGATGTGGTAACAGCAGCAACTGATAATTCTTACTGTCACTGGGTGCACAGGCTCTTGTTCACCCCATCCTTCTAATTGCAGTTGTTTTAAAATGAGAACATCTTCTAAAGAAAACAGTAATCAAGCCCAAATCCCAACATTTCTAATATATGCTGCCCCAGTAGGAGTTTTTTCTTTGAATTTCTAATTAAAAACCTTTCAACAAAAGACAGCTTGAGTCTGAAACTGTCAGGTCTCCCCTTGTCCTTGATGCATACAGGGGGGGAAACAATAAAAAAAGCCAGAGAGAGGATTTTTACTTTTAAAGAAGCTCCATTTTCTTGAGACATTTGTATTCAGATATTACTCTCTCTTTCTCATGGGAGCACAGCTCTACTCTTCAAATGAAAAAGAAATAATAAAACACATCAGGAAGAGTGGACCTCAGACCTACTCTTTCTCTCCTTCTCTTGGACTGTTATTTCCATATAGAAAGCTACTCTAATGGGACACTTGTAAATGGCAGGGAATTTAGCCCTTGTGGAGTCTTCTCCAGAAATTGGATTTTTGCTTAAGCAAACAGCAAACCATGCAGCAGGGAAAAAGCTATTTATTTGGCTGCCTGTTGAAGAGCCTCACAAAAATACAATCCAGTCTGCTGTGATCAGGGAAGTCAGTCTAGTATGCACTAAAAAAAAGAATCATTTTGCCTCACTTGGATTTTGAAACAGTCTTTTAAGTGCAGTGAAAATTAATATGAAATCAGTCTAAATTTTGAATTTATTTAAAACAGGAATCATGTAATCCAGCAGTTGTCACTGAGAACAGATTTCACTAACAGCTATCAAAACCTCATTTTTTGTTTGTGCTTCTAAGTATCTGTCTAGTTTAGGGGAAAACTAAGACTCTAGGCAAACAGAAAGAAAATAAGGATGTTTTCTTCTTGTTTAGACTTCCCTTTTTAATGTTTCAAAGCTGTTCACTTGAAAGATGCCATCAATATGATTGATGCATTGCCTCTGATTTGGACACTTTGTGCCCTTTTAATCTGTACCAATTAATTGATTTTTTAGTAGGAAGTAGTCCACCACAGACATGAATCAATTCCCTCAGCTGAACACGGGTACATGTTCATTGACACCCAGAGTTCTCCTGTCCAGGGCAGTCTATGTGCCTATCACTTCCCAAAGCGAGATCCTACTTACATGAAAACTTCCTGCAGAGATGAATCTGGTCAAATTGCTGTAATTTTGTTGTATATGAATGGAATCCAAGTCAGATGAAATCTCACTCGTCTTCTATAACCTTTTGTTTTCTATTTAAAATTTTCTAAGCCTACTTATTGTAAGTTCTGTGTGATAATCAAATTTTTTAGTGGCCCTAAGCTATATTTTCAAAAAGTCAGTTGTTCCACATATTATTTCAATTTCAGAAACATTATGAAAAAAGAGGTATTTTGTCCTTTTTTTTCTATTAATAATTAATGCTCATGCATTTTGTTTCAAAAGCAGATTTACAGAGTGAATGACAAAAATCTCATTTTCTCTCCAAATCTCCTCCACCAGTTACATTCCACCTATGTGTATTCCTACAGCAATAAAAATCCATGGCAAGCTTTACAGACTTATTTCAATTGGAAGTAGGAAACAGTTTAATGGGGAGGAAGGATGGCAGGAGGAGGATGGAAATGGGAGAGAATTCTTAGAGTGAATGGTTCTATTGTGATATTTAAGTGCTGCTTCAATTAGGGCTAAGTGAATACTCACAACAAGGGAAACTGGCCTTTACAGTTTTAACTGGGAGGCAGGTGGTGATTAATTCTTTGGCATCTTTCTGTTCAGTCAGATATAGAATTGACTCAAGTGCTTTATAGAAGACAGAATAGCTCAGTGAATTATGCTTCCTCTCCATTATGGAGTGAAAAAAATGTCATTAACAGAACTCCAGAGTGAAAGTCACAGTATTTGAGAGTTCTCTAAGCTCTCAGTTCATGTTCATTCAGGAATTATTCACACGCTAGGGATGAACACGTCCATTAAATTGTGGTCTTGAAACTTTTAAGCAGTGTGTGATTTTGTGATGATGTTTTTCAATTTCACATAATAGGATAGATGTGAACTGTCATATCTCTTCACCTTTTTGTAGTATTTATAGATATGCTTCCAATAAATTGAACCATTCGCAATTACATACAACAATTTATTTCACTAACTTCTGATATGCTTCTTTGTAGTCATTAATATACTTCCTTAGTCCTGATTCTAACTAGTGGATTTGCTTTAAGAGTTCCTGTTTTGTATTAATGCCATCGTGTTTAGGCTGCATATAAATGTAGTGGGAAAATATCTTACTATCACAGTTCTCTGTGTATTTTGAATGTTGAGAATGTGTATGGTATCTTTATCAGGCTTTGTATTGACAATTAAGACCTGAATGTATGGAATAATCTGTAGGTGGAAAAGTCTTTGTGCAGCAGTGGCTGCAAAATCACAGTTGCTTGGTAAATATCAAATCAGTGGCTGCACATGAGGGACAACAAAGTACTTTGGGCTAAATAGCTGAATCTTGGTGGATTTAAGTGGTGACGTGCATTACTATAAACAGATCTGAGGGAAGTCTGGGTAGTCTATGGCTATGTTGTGTCTGCTGAGGATGCCCAGTTGCTCTAAAGCCCAGGATGATTATTTTCTCTGAGTTTCCAGCTGACCAGGGCAGGAGCAATGAGCTCCTCAACTTGACCAGCAGTGGCTCTTTGGCTCTGGTTTCACAGGCAGCAGCACAAGCTGAATGTTTCCAGAATGTTTACTGAACTGCAGGGTGAATTCTGTGGAAATAAATGGAATGTCTGAAAAGTAAAAAAGCTGTAAGAACCATTTTTTTAAAACACAGTAGACTACTGTAAAATTAAAGTGAGAAAGATTCCATTTTATTAAGCAAAAGTAATTCCAAAGTGCTGGTTTTCTGTCTCTGTGGAAATCTCTATGCTGACTTTGTGATATGTCTTTATGATGATACATAGGTTATATATAAAAACATCATATAATAAAAAAAAAATCATTTTAGGGTGTTTTCAATTAACATCTTCAGATAATTGAAACATTTCCTGTGCTTGCGCCAGATATCTTATATGTTCATACCAAAAGATTTTCTTCTAATAACTTTAAGTATAATTGAGTGTAAATGCATATGAATTCTCCAATGGCACTGGAGGTAGAAATGCTTCAAAGGGACGGTAAATGTCTGTGTTTTGTATTTTAGGGGAACAGCAGTGCAATTACTGTACAAACCTCACTTACCAATCATTTTAACCTCAGTTTAATGTGTGTGGCAGTTCTCCCAGGATGACCTTGATGCTGTACTGAATGTTTTGCATTTTTTATCAGGCTCACACAGATACAAAGAAATGTAATCCCACTTAATGGGATATTATATCCAAACCTTATTTAACATTTTACAAATTGTATTTATATAAAATTTCCACCTATTTACAGTATATTAAATAAAATCCCTTTAGCTGAACCAGAGCACTTTTTGTAGTGTGCTGAGCATCTGATCACTTATTAGTTTGTACATGGAGAGATGCTATTTAAAGTCTTACAAACTCCCTTGAAGTAAATTGTACCCTCCAGCTAGAACCTGACACAGTGCAAATAACACATACAGAATTCTGTACAGTCTTCAGTGGCAAACTGCTGTTTCTGAGATCCCTCAGTGGCATCCCCAGCCTCGGCTGTATGAGCCAAACTTTTGTGCATTGGTACCTTTGAAAACTTCAAATGCTCTACAATGCTGTCAGGGCAATGGAGGAGCTGATCTCAAAGTCCACTATTAAAACTTCCCTCAAGGACATTTTCATTAGAACTTTGTACATGGACAGTTCAAAAGACTTGGTTATTGATTTTTGTTCAGAAGTCCTCTCTCTCTTCTTGTTTTGTTCAACATTTTGACAGAATTTCAAACCCCACAAACTGGGCAGCAGAAGATTCCAGCTAGGATTTTATGCTGTTCATTTGATTTCTTCAGGCCACATCCTTCCTGTGTCCTTGTCAACACTACAAGGAGAGGAGCCGTCTTAGAAGATTTCCTAAAAGGCAGAAGCAATTTCACAGCAATCTAAAAAAAATCTGACCTTTCCACATACAGAAAATCTCTCTTAAGTAAATAACCTTTTTAGCTGTAAAATTTTGCTGAGACATTCATTTATCAAAAACATAGATAAAAATCACTCCGTGTTTATCTCCTCACCATTAAAAAATTGCATTAAAAAGACACTGCCACCAATGAAAGTGGACTTTAGTAAAATAGCTCTAGCAAACAAAATATTTTTTTTAAATAGAACTGTTGATTTACAGTTTGTTGGAAGATGAACAATTAATTATTACCATCTGCACTTCCTATCCTTACTCCTATTATCATTTGCATGGACACTGTGTAATGAGGTTCATTTAGCCTCAATTGCATTTCCAGGATATATAGTAGTTCAAAATTAATAGGATTTATGAAGAAGTTAATGAATGAGCAGTGTAATTATTTCTGTTTAAAGAAAAGCATGATCTACTTGATCTTTATGAAAGGTATTTCAGGTCTTTTAATTGCTCAGTGCTTACATCCTACATTGATGGTTGACAAGGCTGATATTCTCTCCTTTCACTTGATTTCGCTGAACACATTTTGTTATAACAAAAAATTCAAGATAAATACCTTTTCTGAGATGGGACTAACCACTCTTCTGTTGTTAAGAGGTTTCTTAGAGACTTTTACAGGGTTTTTTTTTGTCTTTTCACATATCCTACTCTGTTCTATTTTATTTTATTTTCACCTATATCATCCTTCTTTATAAGACTTCTGAATTCCTAAGCTCTCAGACTTCAGAAGAACATTTAAATAAGTACTTACCATCACAAAGTGTATCTCTTATTCACCAAGACAAGTAAGCACAGTTAATTTCCTGAATGTACTTAAATCTTTATTCTCCAGACAGAACATGTCCACACACAGATAAGTTAGCCAGAATATAAACCTAATATACTATCAAGGATATTCAGTTTATTAAAAATAATACTTTAATTATCCTGTAGTTTTATGTGCTTGAACACCTCTGTCAAATCAATGGCATTTCATATAAGGAAGAGGAGCTTGTAATGTCTTTCAGATTTCAGGATTTCAGCATTTTCTAATGTTTCATTATTAAAACATTTCTTTGCAGAGTTTGGCTTCTGTTTTGGCTATGGTGTAAAAGTGGGAGATCATTTGGAAAATGAAATTTGAATACTCCTCACAATGTTACCAGGTTCATAGATGCCCAACTTAGTAGCTTGTTGTACTGAACAGATTACCACGCTCATTTAATTTTGAATGTTCTGCTACAAGTCTATTCTTTTCATATTTTTATAAATAATCTTTTAAATTGTATAACGCTCCTGTTTCTCAAATCTCAACCAGGTACAGTCTCTCAAATACAAGAGGAAAATACAGTGTATATAAGGAGGGATCCTCAGCCTCAGTGGTGGTACTGAAGTTATTTTGCCAAGGCTAAAAGAGGAGATCAAAAGACACTGATCTGTTAAAAGACAGACCCTAAATAAATTGATGTATTTGTAAAATGACAAGAGGGAGCTTACGATATGTTAGTGAAAAAGCTGGCAAGCCATGAAGTCTGATTCAGAGGCAGATACAGTTTGAGAGCTTTGTGAAAACCTGAGCTGCAGATCTGCACTGCACAAAATTGAGGTCAACCACACACATTTTGCAGTCGGGGCCACTTGAATCTGAAATACAAAATGGTGAAATCCTCTTTTTGCTCCCACTTTCAGAAATAAGCTCCAAGATTTCCTCCTTGTCTTCGGTTTTGTAGCAGTGTTTCAGTGGCTCATTACACAGTCGTTGCCTTCCTGTTCTGGCAGAGGGGCTCTCTGGAGTGGTTAGAAGAGAAGCCAGCTAGGAAGGTCTGTTCTCCAGGCATCCTTTCAGACAGCAGTTGAGATGGATGTTTTCCTGTTCCTCTGATTATTCGGTGGATCCTTCCTAGCTGGCATCTTACCTCTATTTGTGGCATCAATTGCCTGAGCAACATTGTGTAAAGCTGCTGCTTACACTTGAATCCACAGCATGTATTTTCTTTATTAAGTGACCATGCCTATGAAGCTCAGTAAACAAGGTTTTTAAAGTTTTTTTCTGTATTAAGACAGTGCTCAAGAGATTGACCTAATTCAGAGAGTTAATGCAGACTTCTTCCTCTCTTCTTAATAAAAGCATTTTACTTAGAGAAGGATGCAGTATGGAGGGTAGTTAATTCACATGAACATCCCCAGTAGTTGCAGTAAGTTATATTTCACAGAATCCCAGAATATTCTGTGTTGGAAGGGCCCTACTAGGATCATCGAAGTCCAACTCCTGACCCTGCACAGGACACCTCAAGTGTCACACCTTGTGTCTGAGAGTGTTGTCCAAATGCTTGGTTCTGTCTATTTGTCAGAGTTCTGGTCTGCTGACGAAAAACCAAACCAACTAACAAAATCAACCTGGGGCACTTCACAATTTTATAATTTTATCATTAATACACAGGAATTATGTTTTCTCCCTGTACAACTCACTGTTCCACCTCTGATTGAAATCTCTTTGCAAAACAGAGCAACTTTTCAAAAATGTACATTCTTTTTTTTTTTTTTTTTTTTTTCCCCCAAGAACTGGTGAAGGACAATTAAAGACTTACATCCAAAATTCTAGGTCTTCTCCAAACAATTAAATTACTTATCTTTTCAGAAATGCTGGTAATGATACCTTCAAATAATAAACTGTTTATTTTTATTATTGAAGGTAAATATCTCTAAATTTTAGACCTGTCTTTCTATTTCCAAGGCATTGGGAATTCCTGTTTTCTGTGTTAAAAGTGAAGACAAACATTCTAGTTATCCAGGAAAGTGATACATTTATAGTTATGGCATGTTCATTTATTAGAGAGCAGTGTTAGGAACTGTAAAATACCCTGTACTCTTCTTTCCCACTGTTACCAGTCTTGTGCTCTTCGTAAACACAGAAGTGGCTTTACAGAAGATCATTTCCCTTACTTCTCATGCTCATAGATAGTTGTGAAAGTTTAGGAGAACAGGCTTTCTGTGGAGGTTGTGGAATGGGCAGACTAACAGGACAGTGGCTGATGGACTCTTGGTTAACACCGGCTGTGCTCCCAGCAGATCCATGCCCATATAACCTTTCTAATATACCTTATCCTTACACAGATACAGAATGTCAGGGAAAGAGTTCTTCTGTGCGGAAGGACATTGGAATGAAAATATTTTTTTGAACTTAATCTAATAATACTCACGCTGAATTTTAGGTCCTCCCGAATGATCTGGGGAGCTTTTTCTTAGTCTCTGATGAAGTAATTCTGAAATGTTTTGTCTAACTATTGTACTTTATTGTGCACATTAGCATGTTTTGGATATAACATACACCCTCCTGTGCACATGAACATACACATCTCTTGCCAGTAAAGATGAGTTGAAAAAAAACCCATCCCACAAGAAAAACCCATGCCACAAGAAAAACCCATCCGTCAGGTGACAACTTGTGCAGAGAACTGTGAAGTCATCAAAGCAGTAACAAATGGCTGTAAAAATACCATATGATTCCTCTTCCTGCCTCCTTGGTGGGAACAGAACTGATGTAGAACGACTGGGCTGCAAACCAAGAAGGTGAGTAAACAAATTCCATTTCCATTTGGAACTCAGATTTGAGAAAATACTATCAGGAGGAATCAAGTATGGGAGAATGAAACAGAATTGTTTAGAAGGGAAAAAGGGCAACCTACAAAGAAAACAAAAGATATAAACAGCAAAAACAGAGATGCAAAAATTGAGAGTATTAAGTGACATGATCCACTACTTTATTGAAATGCTTTCTTACCAGTTTAACTCAACTGAATTCCATGAAGCTGAACTGGCAGAATTCTAGTGATTTTTAAGGAGTTGCAGTAAAATTATGCTACTCAAGCAATTTGGACAAATGAGTTAAAAGCTTGCTAACAATAGGGGTGTCCTAAGGGGAACAAAAATTGCTCTCAACAGGAAAGAAGTGTCAAATCAGTTTTATTTGGTTTAATATTATCCTCCTTCAGCATTCCAGATAGTGAAAATACTAGGAACTAGTTTGTTCCCTTGTTTCAAAAGATTTTATTTCATCTTAGAATTCAATGAAAAAAATTCCATTGACTGCGCAGGCATTAGCTCAGGCTCAGATAAAAGAGGGCATGATGAGCAGGTATTTCTCCCTTCACTTACTGGGTGAGCAAATAAGCTCTATACAGTCATCCACTGTTTGCTAATGCTGCTGATTTGTTTACTTCACAAATTGGCTTCTAAAGCCTGGCAGTGCTTCATTGCTGCATCTCAATTCAACCACGTTAACAGGATCTTCACGTAATATATTCCATTTGCATCACTTCATGAGCCCTTTTTGGCTATTCTCTACCTAATTTCAGGTTTTAGCTATTAGTTCTTAATTATATAGTATCTGAAGTGTTTAGGAAAAGCTTATATTCATTTATACTGCCTTAAATCTGGACAGAGGTCTAAATTACAGTATTTGGACTCTATGCTGTCCTTTACTACTTAACTTATTCCAGCAATTGTCCTTGCTATTGATCAGAACAATCCAGCATTTGAAGGAGGAAGAAATGTTTTCATGCAGCATTGCACAGAGGATTTGCATACACGTGAAATATAAGAAAGCAGCGATGTCATAGAATAGCTAGAACTGAAAACAGATCGTTTCTTTGAAGGAACATATTTGAGTTTTGGACATTTCACCATGCCTGTCTTTTATTCCATTCACCAAGCTGAACATTTTTGATGGTGCCCAAAACAAGAGGCAATGAGCACAAACTTAAATAGAAGAGGTTCCGTCTGAACAGAAAGAAAAACTTTTAAATTGGGGGTGACTGAGCACAGGTTGCCTGGAGAGGTTATGGAGTCTCCATCTTTGGAGATATTCAAAAGCCATCTGGACACTATCCTGGTCAGATTAATCTAGGTGACCCTCTTTGAGCAGAGACATGGGGAAATGATGACTTCCAGATGTCTCAGCCAACCTTGACCATTCTGTGATTCTGTAAATAATAATATTCATACTTTTATAATACTTCTGTTCATATTTTGCAACTTAGAAACAAGCTTGATAATTCTTTAATGATGAAAGTGTTACATAAACTTAGTGGTCCTTCCTACCTTAAATCTACAGAGAAGAAAAACATCCATAAAGACAATTTTCTGCTTTACAAAAATTAATTAAGATTTATAAACATCACTGTGTAGATGAGGAAATGCAGATGAAAAGCATGATTTGCTCAGTGTTCCTGACAGTGACAGGAACACCACCAGCCTGCCACTGGTTTGCTGGCTTAAATGGAAAGTGGTGATTTCAGGGACTGCTCTGTGCACAGTTTAAATGAGTTGAAGTGCTTTGGAACACATTTGCAACCTTCACTCAGTCCCCTGGTTCTTAAGGCATTAGTGGACTCTTAACCTTATGTTCATGCAGTACTCTATGTATGTTCTTATCACCTCGCCCTTAGAACTTTCTTGCCAGCTCGTAAATTACCAATCTTTTGGTTAAGCAGTTGATTTTGTAGCTTTTGATCTCCTAATTTTCTCATCTATCTTCTGTTTCCACCTTACCCTTTTAAATTCATTCTGTTGCTTCTCTCATTTGATCCTGTAGTATTTTTTGTGACATTATCTTCCGTTCAACCCCCTTCCCTGAACTATTTGGCCCAGTTTGCTCTCCTGTTTAATCCATTGTGTTCAGTTCCTTCCATTTCATGCTGTATGACAAACAGTTCTTAGCAGCCACCTGTTATATCACACACTACTCTAGTGTGAGTGCAGATAACCCTTTCTATTAGCAAAAACTTGATATACGGAGCTCAAATTTGATGGAGTCGAAGCAGCTCGCACGAATACCAGCAAATTGAGTCCCTTATCTTCTGAAATGAAAGCTTTTTTTCTAACAAAAATACTGACTCTGAGATCAGTAAGAGAAGCACTTCTCAGAGACATTATGAAAGCTTAAAAACTTAATAGTTTTCTAAATAATATCACAGTAATACAACAGTTTGATTATAATGGTAAAAGTTCACTAGGAATCTCCCTAAGTTTGGAGAAGTGTTAAGAAATGTCCCATTGACAACATTTCAGTTTGATTTCAAGGTCAGAAGAATGGGATTTTTTTTCTTTGCCCTCTGGTAAAGAAGGCAGAAGGAAGGGTGATTTCCAGATTCCTTTATATCTAGGAACTTATTTAAATTTAAAAATAAAAAATGAAAGGCAAAATATTTGTGCATTTAATCTAATATTCACTAGCTGTTGACATAACTGTTCCCTGTCCAATCATATACAATTTCAATTAATAGTTTTAATGAAGTGCTGTTTTAACCTTCAATCTTCTTTTCCACTTTTGCTGTTACAGTCCTCAGTGATGAACTATTCTTAGGTCTCTTTATTATTTTCCTTTCTCCTCCATTTAAATTTTTGCTGATGAATTTTTGTATTTGCTGTTAATACCGTTTTCCTCTTATCCTAATTTTGTCCTTCTGTTAGAGATAGTCCACACCACCAGTCCTATTCTTGTTCTTTAAATGGCTTTTTTTATTTTTGCTGTTTTATTTCTACACCTTTGTTTATTTTCAAACATGCTTCAAATATATGAATTAATTTCAATGACATTCAAATGTGTGTTTATTGTGTACAAAATGGTATTTTTTTTTTACTACAAAACCTGCAATTTCAGCCTAAGAAGAACTTCTAATCTCTTTTTCTTAAAAAAAAAAAAAAAAGGTACATGTGTTTAATCCAAAATCTGGGCATCACTGTGTGACTGGTAAATTTTGAATTGCTGAACAATTCTAACACATTTGAAAGAAAAAAAAAAAAAAAAAAAA
>VZTH01006158.1:382749-397510 GCA_013397815.1 Aleadryas rufinucha
GACAGTAAGCTTAAGCAAGATCCAAGATCTGTGAAAATTAAGCTTCCCACTTGAAACAACCCCGTTAATGCCCCTGTGGTGGAACACTGCAGTGCCACGCTGTCCCCTGCTTGCCAGGAGTGAATCCCCGTGAGGGACTGATTTTGGAAACCATGCTTCGTTAGCTCTGGTGATCACACAAGTGCTTATAAGGCATTTGAGCCGCACGTAAATCCACGTATAAACATTTCCTTGTGAGCAGGGCAGAGGGAAAGCCCCTGCTTCCAGGGATAGCTGCGCTTGCTGTGCATGGCTCTGTGCACAACCACAGTGAATGCCGACAAACCCAGCGTGCAGGGGGAGCAAACAAATGCTTGTCCCCTGCTGTTTCCTTAATAGCTTTTATTAGTGGTCAGAGATGGCAGCACTTACATTCTTTTCTCATCAGAAGAAATTGTTCTTATCTTCTCAATAGGGACCATGAATGTACAGTTCATTTGCCAAGCTGAGAAACAAAACAATTTTTTTTCTTTCCAATGGAATCATTCCCATCACAGCACAGTCATTCTTTTCCCTCCATAACACAAAATTAAGGAAGTTTTTTTGTTTTGGGTTTTTTTTAGAAGCTTAGATTTTGTCCTTTTTTTCTGGTAATTCACACTGACTTTTTGGCTTTTTTTCACAGTTTCAAAACTCAAATACAATTTCTGCACAAATGTGATTTGATGTTATTTAAGATAAAGGCACGATGTTTATTTTAGCAAGAAATTTGTGTTCTTATAATGCAGTGTAGGGTCCTCACTTCCATCAAATTTTTAATACACTTATCCTTACAACTCTCTTCACAGTTAGTGAAATTACAATAGCCCCATTTTATATGTCGTACCCGTCTAAAAAACAGAACTGCAAAGGGTGTGAAGAAGTCAAGGAGTTGTCTCCTCCATCTCCCTGTGATAATACAGGATTATCTAAGTCTGTGTTAAAATGTGACAGAGTATTTGTCTCATTTGGCCTTAAAAACCTTCAGTGTGTATTTGCTCATTTGTTTCCCCTAAACTACAGGATCTTTGGCTTCCTTAACTAGATACTATATTTCATATAATTTATGCAGTTTGTCAGTCTTCTGTATGACAAGCTGGTCTTTTAACATGTTTGTGGTTCCTCTCTGTTAGCTGAAAGCTTTCAAGAAGAATTCCTTCTGTTCTCTCAGTCAGCTAGAAAAAGATATTTGCACTCATCTACTGAATTCTACTCCACACACATCTCTCTTTGCAACCAAGCTCTAAGTACAGTTTTTCAACCAGTTCTACCCTCAACTTTTCACAATTACCTGTATCTGCAGTTTACTTCTGAAATGGCATATGAGATATTTTGGCAAGACTTAATAAAGCAGAATATATGATATTTACTGTGTGTCTCCTATGCAGACAGTTTTCTCACAGAAGGTAATTACCTCTCAGAATTTACTTAAGCAGGTTTGTTCTTCCTCCTCTGCTGCTGGACTTACACCTTCTTTTTCCCAGGTGGTGTTTCTGAGCTAACAACACCCTTTATACTCAAACAACCATGGAAAACCTCTGAGCACTTGTAGAAGGGCACAGAAGGAAGAAAGAGGCAAAATCCCTTCTGTCTGGGGACATAAAATGGAAGTTTTTGTGTACCCTTTATGAAAATGTTCTATATAAGTCACAGGTAAGCAGTCCAAGCTGCCTAAGCTTCTGTAGACTTGAGACAGAGTGTGCAGTGGCTGTACAGTGACTGTGATGTTGAACTGAATCCATTTAGTTGATGTTCTCAGACTACAGAGTTAAGTTGTCCATTGGTTACTACTCAAAGCCTTTCCAGCTTTTCTAGTGGCACAATTAGAGCTACCAATGCTGCCAGGCAAATGTGTAAATTAGAGCAGGAATGTGGGCTGGTTATTGGACTCTTGCTCTTTTATTCCGTGTGTCATTTAGTGACACCATATTTTCTTTTATTTTCTGGTAAGCTTGTCATCACAGGGTTTTTTAAGTGAAAGCAGTCAGTCTTCTGGCTTAACAGACTTTTCCATCTTTTATAATTTTTGATGCCAGTCTCACAAGCATAAGCACATTTGACAGAAGAACATGTCCTTAGACTGTAGCTGGACTGTGCCTAGACAGCACAGACTAGGGATTATAAGAATTATTACAAACCGAAGTGCTATATATTTCCCACTTCTTTGCTTTTGGGATTAATACAATGATGAACTAATTTTCCATTTGATGAATGAGAAGATTAATTTATAAGCAGTATGGCTGGAATCCTTTTTCAACAAAATATTGGGAGTGGTAACATGCCCAGTTAGCATTATTCACTACTGACAACTTGAACTTTGAATTTCAAGTTCATCTATAATTTTTCACTAAATTAGTTAGCTGAAAATGTGTGTGATGATTAAATATTATTTCTATTTCCATGAGTTACAAAACACATGATGGTCAGATATGTGACAGAAACCTTTAAAAGTAAACTTAGAAACCTTCAAAAATAAACCAAAAGGATGACATTGGTAAAGTCTGTCAATAAATAAAACACTGATTTAAACAACCCTGGGACTCATTTGTCTTTCTGGACACTTAATAAAGTCTACACACTGGAACAGAACTAACAGTGAACTGCTAGTGACACGTTTCCGAGTTACTCTCAGTGGTATTTATAGACAGTTGATTCACTGAGCTAAAATTTAGAGTGGGGTTTGAAATATTTTCAGCCAAAAAGTGGTGGAATGGCTTTTCCCTCTAAACATAAATTTAGCCACAATAAAGCTAGTTTCTTTTTTTCTAACACTGAATCTTGTGATCGGTATGATTTGCAAATTCCATTCAGGCTTCTATTTCTCTTAAATAAATTCTGAAAACAGAAATAGCAAACCAAATTTCCCAGTTTGATTTAATTTTTCCATTGCCATTTTCTGTAAAAAATGTATGTAGCTTTTTAAAGATAACAGACTTTCTTTAGACTATGAAATTTATATTTAGTCTACTTTTGGCTAAAATATTGAGGTCACAATAACTTTTTGCTGTTCATCAGAAGTTACCCAAGACAATAATATGAACCCATTCTGAAAATCTGCATATGGAACTTCCCAAATTTTGTACTTTTCCTTGGGACAAAATGCTAAAAAGTTTGATAGGTGCAATCTGATAAAAGCATTTTCTGTTTTTAATATTTTTTTTTTATCCTCCTGATAAATAGGTTCTTGATGTCTATTTAAAAACTATTAACTGTCTTCTCATCTGGCATCCTGATATAATAACCAGAATGAAATAAATCCTACATAGGAATCCACACCATGTCTAAATCCAGACAGTACCCTGCAATCGCTCACGGGAAATTGGTGCAGTCCAAACAATGACCAGACCCTATCCCAATCTTGAATTAAAATTCTGAATGATAATGTACACCCAGCTGAAATAAGAACTTGTCTTTATGAACTCTTTTCTAATTCTCAATGGTTTTTTCTTGTATAGTTAGAGAAAATGGAACTCTGTTTTGACTGGATGCTTGTAGGTTTAGCATATGTGTACCTTACTTGTGCTATTAGATTTTTTTTTTTTTTTCACTTTTAAAATCTATTTAAGTAATGAATTATGGGGGAAAAAAGGTAGTATCTCCAGATGTGGTACATATCCAGATGTGTTGTGCATGATCTGCAGATGGCAGAGTATTTATTACAAGGTTCTCTGTTGTAGAAGGAAGGGCTATGTGTCCACGGGATCTGATGTCTCCAAACCTTGCTCCAGGTGTAAATGCCTCGGTAGCCCTGTGCTGGTCAAATCCTTGCAGGATTTTTCAATCAATATTTAGGAACTGATTGTTATTTCAAAATATCACTCGCTCTTTTTCAGCATGATAATGATATAAAGGTGAGCCTTTCTTTTTCCTCTGTCAGCTGGAAATAGAACACATTTCCTTGATTCTACTAAGTTTGCATAGGTCTCTTTCACTTTCTTTCCATGTATTCTGAATGCTCAGCCATCAGAAAAGTGTAAATTGGAAGTGCAGACTTGGTTTTAATTTGCAATATATCCTAAGGTGTTCTATTTAAAGAAAACAGTTGATTTCTCTGCCCTGACCTGTTTGTCTGGACAGGAAGTTAATTTGAAAAGACATAAAAATTCAGTGAAGGAAAGAAAAAGGGTTTAGGCAAGAGGTCTCCCTGTCATAAGGTTTTCATTTTCTTTCCATGCTTTCTTCTGGAAATTTGGAGGCCTCTTTGGTATTTTTAAAGTTTTAGTTTACATTTGTAATGAAAAGGAAGTTAATTAATGAGATTATTACCAACTCTTCAATTTTTCCCAGCCTATTACATCCAGAATGTTGACCATCATCATAGTGCTCCACTGGTAAAACCAAAAACAAGCTGGTAGTACAGATCAGCTCAGGTGATACTCAATGAAATGCAGCCTTCTGCAACGGCTACGTATTGGCAGGCAGGATAATGGCAGAAAACAATTTTCCTTTTAGAAAATAGGATCATTTGAGGGAAAAAAAAATTAGCAAACAACACACACAAAACAAAAGAAAAAGCCTGAAATTACTATGGTATTGAATATTTGTCAAGCTGTTTATAAGCAGTTCATACAGAGGTTTCAAAGGTAATGTCAGCCCACCTCAACATTGACCAGTGAGTCAATATGTGTTTTGTTTAGAAGAATAAGTGATTAGCTTGAATCTTGAGTGTTTCAGTTTTGTGTTGTTAGTAAGCAGGCAAAAATTTATTTTTAGAGAAATCACTTATTAGTGACAAGAATAATCTGTGCTAGAATTTATTGTTCAACTTAAAATTATCATGACAACTGGCAATATTTATGTAACATAGTGTAGCATTTAGTTTTAGGAAGGCATGAGCACCACAAAACATTTAAAATGGGAGAAATACCGTAACAGGAAATTTTAGTTACTTGTAATGACACATCAGCCAGTGGACTGCATATATACCTTTCAAGAATACCTTTGGTAATTTGCTTTTCCTGATTTCAGACAAATACCCTTTTGTCATCACAACACATGAAGGACTGAGAAGCCAAAGTCCATTTCTCTGTGGAAAATAAGCAAAGCAACTAAAGAAGAAAAATAAATGTATCTCCAAATCTTTTTGCATAATTCTTACCAACTTCAAAGTCCTGGAAATACAGAAAAACCATAATAAATCTAGTGTAGTGATTGGAAGTGCATTGTGCAGAACGGCATGAGATCTGAGGGTAATTTAAATAAGGTCAATATCGTAGTTGTTAAAACAGCATGTGAAAGTTGTTTGCTGTAGCTTATGTCCTGTTTTCATTCTCATTCCATGCCAAGCCAATTCTCCTGATGAACATAACTGGGAAGTTACTTGTGCCAGTGTTCACAATTTTTGTAACAGAAACTAAGTGCCAGTTCTTCTTAAATGTGAGGAGAAATAATTCATAATGCCTTTGTCAGATTACTGGAATACATACATATATATTATAGCAGCAAGTGTAGTTGCAAAAATTGAAAAATTGTCTTAAGTACCAAGAGACTCATAAATGTCAGGAAGAAAATTCAATTGTCTCCAGCATTCAGATTTGAGAAAACCCACAGCAAATTTGCCGTCATGCCTAGAGATCAAAGGGTGTCCTTGCCATTTTCCACAATTAATCACGAGATCTTGACACACTTCTAAAATAATTCTATGAAAAGAGGGAAACTTTGCCAAAATTTTATATTGAAACATTAAAAGCTTGAATTTAAACTTTAACTGTCATTACAGAGAGGTTGAATAGAATTTAATTATGTCAGTAGATTGACTGACTGATTGGCTTGACAGTGCGTGGCTAGTATTGTGATAACAAAAAGTCTGTCCCAAAAAGTTATAATAGAAAAGAGAGAAGACAAGATTAGGAGGCTAAGGTAGAATGAATACTGTAACTGGGATAAATTGAATTCTACACCCAGAGGAGTCTTCCGGGTTGTTTTGGTTTGGTGTGGTTTTTGGTGTAATAATGAGAGGTGCACCAGTACAGGGAGGGAAACTTTGAAGAAAAATAATATATACAGGGAACAATACTGGGGAAAAGAGAATATATAAAACTACCTTAAGGTAGTCAATTGAGAGAGAATAAAAAGAACAATCAGATAGTCTTTGCAAGAGAAAGTTCATTCAGAACCAGAGGAATTTCTCTTTACAGCCATAGATTTGTAAATTATAAACCTATTGATACAAAAAAGAATATGTATTTTTCTCTAATACCAGAAATAACAAGCTACGGTATGTCAACAACATGTAATCATTAACATTTTTTATCATTAAAATTAGTTTCCTTAAGTAATTAATCAATTAATTTTGAAGCAAGACACAGTCCTGAAAATTGAAGTCTTTTATAGATAGCTTATGATCACAGCTAGAGGTAAAACATAGTGATTTCTCTATTTATTGGATTATTGGCTGAGCTCTGGTTTCAGCAAAACACATTAATTCATTCTTTACTTGAAATTTCAGGGGGTGTTTTGGTGTTTTCTGGTTTATTTTGTTTTTGAGAGGCAGAGAGAGCAAGCACATCTTTGTTGTCTGTGACCTGGTAAATGAAATGGGCAGGACACAAAACAGCTCCATGCTATTTGCATCCTGAATCTGAAGCACTGTGTATTGTTCTTGGTAACACGAATAGCAAATGAAAAAAGATCACAATTATTGTTAGAATTATCATTAGATGTTTCTCATCTTTTGGTTTTCACAGCTGTAGCCTTAGTGTTTTCTTTTTCTCTTGTGTTTTTAGGAATAAAGGTGATAATCACTACAACTCCCACTTCTTTGGGTTCTAAGCCTTGCTCACCTTTAGTACGTTACTGGTATTTTTCCCCCACAACTATACAAAGATGTTCACATGCATAATGAAAGGATAATTATAAACTTCACATAGAATTTTGGTTTCTAAGGCTAAGTATTTTCAGAGCCAGGAGGTATTGTGAGTGCTTTATGATTACATTTACCAACAGCATGACAACATACACTTCAGTGTATTCAAAGGAAAACATAATCAGGTAGCCAAAGGAGGACAATTATCTTTCATACTAATTGGCAAGTTCCTTTTAACCTTTAATTAACTGTGAATTTTCAATAGGTCTGAATACTCTTGTTAGGTTTCTTGCTGGTAGAAGGTCATGGAAATATCTTTTCTCTTGATTGCACAGATGCAGTATAAATAAAATATAGGTGCATATACAATATATAAGGTCATAATCCTCATCTGCACTTTGAAGTGCATAAAGTATGAAAATCTTACACTGCTGAAAGCACTGGTGATGCCAGGAGTTTTTACTTGTATCTTCAAAAGAAAATTCAAATGGATTTTGCATTCACAGTTTGTTTCTCTTGGCACATTTTTGATACAATCAGCAGCAGTTACTTGAAAGGCTCAGAACTGATTAGCATAGCGCCTAATATGCTTTCTTTAGATGCCGTCCTAGAGAATATTCCCTGCAGAGCAGAGGTTAAGATGCACAGAAGAAACAAAACGCTGTTCTCCTGAGTACTGAGTTATTCAGCATTCTAGAGACTGCTTCCTTTAAGGCGTGCTACTCCCTTTTGGTGGGTGGTTCATTAGCAAAACCACTCGAAATGCTACATTTTCAAAAGATTTCTACCATATTATCTCTGCAAGCAGATATTTCACACTGCAATGTGTTCGTATGTATTTGTCATGTAGACTGATGTATTCTACAGCCATAAATGAAACATCTAGGAAATAGCAGCTAGGAAAAGGTGTTAGAAAAGAAATGGTTTGGATCAAAACCCCTTGTGACACATTTTGCAGGTGTACAGGCAAGTACAGCAGTAACAAGCAAGAGCTCAGACCATTCCAGTCATAGGGGTTACATTGATTTGTTTCCTGTTTAAATAGAACAGGTAACAAAGCAATCTCCATTATGCATGGGATGAGTAGTTTCTCGTTTCCAGCCTTGGGCAGCTTCCAGCTAAAAGGCAATGGGGAGTCCTGGCACTGGTTTTGAGTCTGCAAGTAGCCACCTTGCCTTGTGATCAACTCTTGCTCTTTGTTGTGCTTTTTGCTTTCACATTATAGTCTCATTATGCAGCTGACTGCATTTAACTAGCTCTGTTACAGGTAAATACTGCTAGAACTAATTTTTGTATACTTTTAAACTTTTTCCGTAGTCAAATGCTACCTGTGAGATGCCTTGTTTCTTGTTTGAAGCATCATTCACATATGCATTTCTTGTTGTCTTGCACCAAACTGTCTGCGGTATCCCAGCAGAGCAATCAGGTGACCAGAGCTTTGCATTAGTGGATTTTCTGATTACTTGAGGCATAAAGAAGAAAGAGAATATGTGCAGTCTGTTACCCAAATTGCCATTTTTTAACAGAATCACCCAGACATTTGGGGGCTAGAGAAACTGTCCAGTGTGAAACATAGCAGAATGTTATCCTGCAAAACTAAAATTAGAAGTCAGGATAACCTTGGCTTCCTTTTGTCTTTCTAAACACATCCAAAGTCTTACCTCTTCTTACTTTGGTATCAGGTACTGTGTGCATAACCTAGCAGAATTAACTGATGAAGCCCTTTCAGCTCACTATATATAATAAAAGCTTATTTTCATAGAGAAAGAACATTTGCTAGGCAGTACAAGAACTCACTGCCAAACTGGTTCTTAAATTGCTGTTGTGGAAAAACTGGGACTACATTCCTACTATATGCTGAATTATGTCAGTGACAGTCTTAACAATAATTTTGAGGAGTGAAGACTTTTGTAGGATATTTTGTTTTTGCAAAATATCATAATATCTCTGTAAATCGATGGATTTTTAGGTTTTTTTGCAATTCTGATAATGCCTTATCAAAAATGAGAGAAACAAAAGATTTTTAATAAAATAGGGTTGTGACAACGTTTGAACTTCCCTGTGTAGTGTAAAAGACATGGGCCATAGCAAATCTGGTATTACTGATTGTATGTTACTTTTTTTTAAAAATATAACTTACTCAGAAAATCATAAAGGACTGTTTATGATCAGTCAGTCTACTCTTCCTTTGGAATCAAGGCTATTTTTTGGAAAGTATTTAGTGTATTAAGGGAAAAAAGGCTCACAAAGGTCATCCATGGAATCTGTATCTTAGACCTGCTAAAATAAAGTGATGTCACTTGATGCTGTTTGTCATCCTCATCATGCCAGCAGCATTCACAACGGTAACACATGTGGAGTAGTCCCAGCAGAGACGTGTTGGGATATAAAGAAAAAAGTGATTCTGTTCAGAGAAATATAACCTGTTACAAAATTACATACTGAGTGAATTAGATCTTTTGCTCATAGGTGAATGAAACACTATGCCTTGCAAATAGCATATCTTCTCAGCAGTGGATTAGGAAGGAACAGTCATTCTCACTGGAACCCTGGAGAGGAGAAAATAAAACATTTTCAGAAATTGCTAAATTTGCTTTCCTGGATTTCATGTGATGCGACAGGCCAAATCATTTTGGCTGTTCTCACACTGATGATTGTCTTTTCTTACAAGTAGTTCCACTAAAAATATAAGATTATTCACTTAGGCAACAAGCATTTTCAAAATTCCAGATAGACACACAAGTAGGAAGAATTTGTCTCCACTTAGCAGCATTATTTTACAGTCTTTCCTTTAAAAGGAGTGTAAGATGCTTCAGGATTCTGCCTACTGAGTTGTAACAAATATGAACCTCTTTATCAGTAGTTGTACTTCTTTTTCAAACTAATAGCTTTTCAAGAAAAACACAGAGATAGTGAGCAAAATACTCTTGCCACGTCCACGATAGTGTGGAGGCTGATTCCTGGGGTGGTTCAGTGGGACGGACACGTGTGTGGCTGGAAGACCTCTGCACTGGCCTTGAGGGAAAAGATTTGCCTAACCTTTGTGTCAGCTTGTGTGGGTGTACTAATTGTATTGCTTTGCTGCTTTTGAAAGGCTCACACTATAGCTGGAATACCCAACACATTCACTTTTTCCCTAGACATATAGCAAAATAGGACTGTGTAGAACAGGTTCATTCACTTCCAAGAACAGGAATATCTGCCCCTTACTAATTTCTTGCAAGGAGATAGAGCATACTTCCTTGAAGGACTGTTAAGCTCTGTTTCTAATGATAAATACTGTTTCGATAGATCTGAGAAATAAGAACTTTGTCTGTAACCTAGACTAGTGATATCATTATTTTACATGGCAAAAATTAGGTCAAATTTTTTACTTTCTTCTCAAGATAAAAAATTTCAAATGGTAAAAATTGTAATTTTATCTCAAAAGTAGATGTACTTATGAAATCAAAGATAAGTCCATAAGCAATGTGTAATACTGCCTAAAGTAAAGAACTGGATCTAATATAGCAATTAGACTGATTTCATAACATCTCACTAGGGGGAAAAAGAAAAGAAACCCTTAAAAATTAAGGATCCATTTTTTAAAATGTTGCTTTACCTTTCCCTTTTAGAGAAGTGATTATACTTTTGCTGCAGGAAGCATCAAACACCAGGTCAGAAAACACCAGGAGGCTGGGTTTGCTTTTCTTCTAGACTGTGTTTTAAGGGTTTGAGTGTTGTGAACTAATCAAGTGATCATTAGAGCTGTTTTCTTTGCATGTCACTCTGAAACACTGGCTGAGAATGCTGCAAAATGCAGGTGCAATCTGAAAATTAATGAATTATAAGGATTGGCAGTGATGGTTTGTGAGGCTTTGTTTGCTTGTTATGCCTGTGTTCAGCTGCTTTGTTACAGCTTCTGTCTCAGAAGCGTTCTCCCTCATTGTTTCATTTTCAAAGAATCTTCTCAGTCAAAGTGGAACTTCCTCAGTTTTCTTTGGAAGGAGCCCACTTCTGTTATGTAAAAGTAGCTATTGTCCTGGAGGAAAAGATTATTTGAAGATGCTAATTGCTAGATGGGAAACACCTTTATTTTCGCAAAGTACTATTTTCTTCTTCACAGGTGTTTCTTACACATGAAGGTAAAACTAGACCACTTTTCCCACTGTTACTTAAATCTCACATGGTTGGTCACATCTAGATAAATCACTGTATTTTTGTATTTCTATTCTATATCATCTGCTCTAGAAAGCTAAGAAGTCCAATTTCAAACCCTAGAATTTGTTACAAAAAGCCAAGTCTGATTGTTTGCTTTTATGTCATAAGGCTGCCACTGTAAAGGCCCCCATGGAGAGTGTCAATGCAGGGAGAGGGACACACGGGACATTACCCCAAACAGGTCCTGAACCACTCTCTGGCTCTGACACTATTCTCAAACTCTCACCTCTGTAACTATGCAAAACTTCTCTTTGAAAAGATGCCAAGTTATTCCTACAGTCTGAGGATTTTACTGACCACTGCTTAAGCACACCAGGAAATGGAATTCATGACCTTTTTCTTTATTACCCCATCTCCCCTGGTGCTTTAACCCACAGAATCCTTCTTTTTTCTGCAGACTTACAAGCACTAGGAGCACTTGTCAGCAGCTGAGCCTGACAGACAGTCACTGAAGTTTTCACCCAAACTCAATATTATGCTTGTAATAAGCAAACACAAACCACAGAAGTCGCTGGAGGAAATAAGATGTTGACATGTTCAATTTCTGATAAAAATGAGCTGTTTGTTTATAAAGAAGACCAACAATATTTGGAGGAGACTGGGTGTTACTGTATATTTTGAAGGTCATGAAGTTCCGCTAAATTTTCCCAAGCTCAAAGCTAGACAGAAAAGTCACCAGCACTGGCAAATGGCTTTTCTTCTCCCTCACAAGCACTGAGAACTTGGAGAAATAGACATGATTTCTTCTGCTTCCATTGCACCCTCATCTTCGGGCTTTTGTCTTTTACCTATGTAGGATAAAAAAAAAAGGTTTACAAACTGCAGCTTTGGTACAAATAGTTAGGAAAATGAATTAAATGTATTTTATAACATATACCTACTGTAGCCAGTAATGTTGATTATTCAAAGCAAAGTATAAGCATCGTAGATCCAACAGGTGAATAAATCTGAGAATATGAGAGCAGAGAGTTTACTGAACCTGATTGTCTTCCATACCTGTTTGATGCAGCTTTCTGCTCTTCTGCATTGTAAGTGGCTTGCTGCTTTTGAGGTTTGTTTTTCTTTTTTCCCCCCAAGAGTAAGAAATGTTAGGACACTGTACAGTGTTGTTTTCTAACAATATTTTCTGCTGTTTTCAGAATTTCAAGGTTGTGCATTTTTCCAACTTTACCTGAGCCTCCAAGTGCATTCTCTCACTTGGAATTCTTGATTGAGAGTAAACATGATTTCATTTCTTTTCTTACAGGTTTGCCTGTCACAGGTGATAGTATATAAATGTTACTTGTCAGTAGAGAACAGGAACTTGATAACAGTGGTGAACAATTAAAGCTGGTCAGACGCAGTTTAGTTTGGTCTCACTTTCCATTTATAACTGTAGTAAATCCCCCAACAAAGGCCTGTGATGGCAGAATATTATAAAGTTTAGAAGATTTGTTTGTGTAAAGACCAAAAACAAAGAGACTTCGGGTGCTATGACTCTCTTCAGAGTTTCCTTTTTATATTTAGTTTCTTCCCCTGGATGGACCATTTTGAACCAACACAAGGGACACTTTTTTCTTGCAGTGTTTTCTCACTGTCATTACACAGCACAAAAACCTTGTCAGGTGGTTTGATCAACTGAACTACACTGCTTTTGAGGGTGTTATTAATATATTTTCCTATATCTTGTTGAGCTAATGGTATTTATCTAAGTACTTTGAATAATGTTTTCCCCTCCCACCATCAATTTGGATTGTAAGTGCTTTGGTGCCGGAACTGCCTGTGTCTATATGTGTGTATAATGCCTATACATTAGAGGAGAGGCCATTATATATTATCTAGGCATTTCTCAGCCTCAGCTGACTTGCCAGAAGAGTGCAAAGCTGTGAGCATATTCTCTTAAACAAGTACTTGCAAACATCATGTATTCAAAAAGTTTAAAACAGGCAAAGGTATGGTAGAAATGTTAGGGGGGTTATGCCATCATTCTTCTCTAATTGTGAATTACAAACACTTTGTTGGGAAGAATAAGCATCCAAAATCTTATAAATGAAAAAATCTTCAGTTGGGTTGCCAAAAAAAAAAAAAACTTTCAGCTGTATAGAATTTTACAAAGAAAATGAAAAGAAAATGCAGAGACAGGAGACCACACTACTGCAGTCTTCGAACATATAATAGTGCTGGTGCCAGACTTCCCTACCTCCGAGTGCCAAACTGGCACTTGCTGTAATCCTCTCCTTTCCTAGCATTACACTCAGCAGTCAAAAAAACCTGGAATGAGTGGAAAGTGTTGATTTATCTCTGAGGAAGTCCGATGCCAACGTTTAAAAAGAGGATAAGGAGGATGAAATTATATGGGAAAACAGAAGAAAAAGGAAAGGGGAATAGAAAAGAGAGGGAAAAGAGAAAATGGGATAAAAACAGATACAAAGGAGTGCAAAAACACATGAAAAAGAGATAATAGAAAATAATATTTACTGTGGAAGTAATAAAATTAAAGGTTTGTCATCAGCTCCTACTGTGCATAAAAATTTCATCTTGTCTCAGAGTTATTTTCCATCTTGAGTACTCTTGTAGAAAGCAAAGATTCCCTTTCCAGGACTTCCCCATTAAGTTACATCCTAGGTGACCCAAGCAAAAGACTTGGCTTTTTTGTAAAACATCTGTTAGAATGATGTTTTACAGGTATCATACACTGTTTTGAGAGTCAAGAAGAAAGAGTAAAACAAAAACAAGACACACACACAAACAAAACAAAAATACCCTTGAATGAAAAAGATAGAGGTTGCTCCTATCTAAATATGATCACCAAAAGCAAACGGACTTGCAAGAACAGTCATGTTTGGACTACAGTGACTGATTGTCCAAGGGCATGTGGTTAGCACAGCAAATAGCTCCCAAGATAGGACAGACATTAATAGGATTTGTCCTGGAGTGCCACGTTATTGTTCAGTTGGACAGGTGAAAACCTTCTGAAAGAACATCTCATGTTACTCTGCTCCATGTCTCAGCACTCACACTTGTATGGGAAGAGGCCAAGTATGAGTTCACAGAAACTGTCTGGAATATCTGCTGTTATTTTTCTGGGTAATAAATTCACTTATCAATCTTTTTACCTTCCTGAGTGGTCAAACTTAAGTTTCTGAAAAAAGGCAAATATTTCTATTATATACCAAAATAAATGTAGGGGAAATACATTTCCTGAGTTTCTCAAAAAGTTTGTTGTTATGCCTTGAAAAACTATACTTTATGTTCTGCAATAATCCTATTGCAAGACGCAGTGTGTTTTTATATTCTTCATTCATAATAACTCAGAATTCAACCATCTCCCTTCTAGGTAAAGGGTGGCATCCCCGACTACATATTTTAACACCCCCACTATCTGTGGGTGAAACTGTGCAATGTTTTTGAACAAATACTGAACAAACTGACACTCAAAGATTGAACACGTTGAATAATATGTACATCTTTATATGTATATATTTATATAATTATTACTAACAAAAGATTCACTGGTCATTTCAGCATTTTGTTGGAGGGAAAAAAAAGATTACCCCAGAAAATGCTAAAGAAGTATTTTCTGCTTCAGGTTGTGGGGGTTTTTTTGGTGTTGTTTGTTTTTTGTGGTTTTTTTGGTTTTGTTTTGGTTGGTTTTTTTTCTGAAATGGAAGATTTTAAAAAAACCCCGTAGAGTTCCTGAGGGGAAAAAGTTATTTTAATAAAAATCTTTTTTTTTTTTGTGCAGATAGTGGGGGTTTT
>VZTH01006158.1:397521-420641 GCA_013397815.1 Aleadryas rufinucha
TGCAGATAGTGAGGGTTTTGATCTGACTTTAATAATCAAATTAAGAAATCAGTGGGAGATTGTGTGCCCACTGCCCTGTCCCTTGCAGAATGCTCCCCTGACTTTGAATAATACTGTAGGTACCTGCCCAATCATTTGTAATTTAAACTGATTTGGTAATTTGCTGTTACTTATTTTGGAAGAAAAGCTATCAGAAAAGCTTCACAAGGATGATCTGGGGAAGAAGGACAGCAGAGATGTATTATGTATGTTGCTCTGGAAGTGTTCAAATTCAGCAGCAGCCTGAGCTGAAAATGATTACACATCTGGTGGGACAGGGAGCTGCATGGTAGGAAACAGTTTAATTTATAGAATTAATAAGCATGTGCATAAGTACAATTTACAAGTGATAAAATGGTTCCTTCTGTAGTAGAAAGGGAGAAATCTATATTGAACATGTTACTACAATTTAATCAACACAATAAATTTTTTTATTAAGTACAAATAAGATAGGTGCAAAAATGACAGGAAACACTTTAAAATCAGAAGGTTCTAAGGTACATGATAATTACATTTTCTTGTAAAATAGGCAGATACCACAACTGCCTTTCCTCTTTAATTTCATTATTTCATTCCTTGTGGGCAAAATGCATGCAATTTACAGAAATGATAGGACTGCCTCTCAATGAAAGTTCCGAATTGTTACAAAGTACATAATGCAAGGTCAGGAATAGAAATTATTGCAAAAGGAGAGGGTAAATTGCTTTGAATAGCATTTGGTTGCAGGGAAAATCTGGTTTCTTAATTAAGACTATACATTTTTATCTCAAGAAGATCACACAATTTCATCTGCTGTGGTATCTGTTAGATTATACATGGCATAGTTCTTAGTGCTCCATTGCATTGCCTTTCCTTTTATGAAGTTTCTGTTCAAGAGTCACTGCACTATGATATTTTGAAATCAAGGTTTTAGTTCTTGCCAGGTGGCTGTTATTAGAAAAGAGGAGGAGGGAAGGGACAGGAAAAAATTTTCTTGTAGTTAGAGGTTTTCTGCAACTGTTCCATTTGATGAGGGAAGTCATTACAGGTGATTGAAATAGTTCACTCTGGGCAGGAAATTTGTAATATTCCTGTCACTTTCTGCAAGGAGATGATGAGCTGCTGCCAGCTGTACAGCACCGCTCGCTGCAGCTTCAGGGACTTCTGCGATTTCCATCCATTCAAACTGGTCCAAACCACTGAACTTATTCCCATCTCCAGCATTGGTAGAGCCAGACCAATTTGCCTTTATCACAACAGAGTTGCTGAAGGCTTTGCGAATTACAAGCTTTGTGAATTACAACATGTTTCTCATGTTTATTGAGGGACTGATATTTGGGAAAGGACCAAAATAATGATAGTAAAAAAGTACAGTTCATTTCCATTGGAATTGATTTTTTTCTCTTTCTTTTTTTGCTTTTTACCTTCCAATTTTTCTTTTCCATTTTTTGGGGGATGGTAGGAGGATAAGGAGATGTGTAGTGCTCAGTTTCTAAATGTGAGACCTTTGGGAGAAGGAACTGAAGTAATTGAATGGGATTAGACAAGCCAGCAGAACAAAGTCACATTCCATGAGGTTTTTCCAGCATTGAGTAGATGAATAGTAATTATTTAAGGATTAGTGCAAGTCTAAGATGTGGTCCACTCTGAATACTCTTCACCATATATAAACAAAAGCAAGATGTAATATGTGCTATTTAAGCTTCTTTTTATCTATAATAGATTTCTTTTAAGGCTGCAAGAACTTGAAAAAATCCTGTATGGTGAGTAAGCACTCTTACTGTTTTTCAATAAAGAATTAAACCTTATAAGCTTAAATTCTAAAGAGATTCTAAAGAGAGCTTAATTAAAGATACTTACTCTTGCTTTAAATTATGTCTACTCTCATTCTGGTGGCTTTTAGTTGTGTTTTTTTTTTTGAAGTATATCATTGAAGTAGAGGGGAATATTTTAAAGCCACAGGTTGGGTTTTTTATGGTTTATGGGTTTTTTTTGTTTTGGTTTGGGGTTTTTTTTTGAGTTTCTGAGCTCTTACAGCTTCACAATTTTACTCATTTTTGGCCACATCTTTAAAAGTGACTTGCAAAGCTAATTTTAGACTAGATATGAACCCTATTTTTTAAAATTTTCTGTATCTTTAGTGTTGAAATAAGAACATTAGCCTATAGTCTTGATAGATCTTTTAAAAAAAAAGCTGGGTTTTTCATTTCAAGTTCTATCTCCCAGTGCATTGTAAAGATGACTTGGGATGCATTATCTGAGAGTACTGCACATATCAGAAGAATTATGCTTTACAACAGCTGTAGTTCCTGGGTGATTTTTCTGGAGAACCATGAAATAGCATAGTAGGAGATGAATAAAGATGAGGTTATGGCTGTGATTCCTTGTTCCTACTTCGTTTTTGGGAAATATTGCAAATAGTTTTCTATATTCAAGATTGGATTGCTTTTATTCCCAAAAGACCTCTTCTCTTGGTATTTTTTCCACATACTTCATTTAATACAGCTTTTGTTGCGGTTTCAGTTTCCCCCCTTTCTCTATATCATAAGATAAATGAAATAAAGAGTAGATCAACCACCAGGTGACCGCATTGTGGATTCACTGAGAATAACAGGAATTTATGGCTTAAGCAGAAGCAAAACATTTGTCTTCCTGAAAATTCATTCAGGCCCTGCTCTTGGGAAATTCCACTGTTCTAACCTTTATATATCCTGTCATTTGGGCAATTTCAGGTGCTAGATCTAGATGCTGGAGAACAGTATTCTTTCTTTTTTTTTTTTAAACCTCCTTTGAAGCCTTATTCGCTGGATTTTCTTCATTTTGAGCCAAGTTAATCTCCACAGCTCTCTCTGTTGTTTGTAAGTGCTCTGTAGGATTGAATGTATTAAGGGCTGTGACTTTTTAGAGGATATGTTCCCATAGATTCTGAGGTTCTGTGAATACTTGATTTTACAGACCCCAGAGGGCTGCAGTCAGGGGATAAACATTTGGGCCAGCATTGATAGACAGGAGGCAAAATCAAGATTAGAGGGTTTGAAGACAAAACCAGAGACCAAGATAGAGGAGCAGGAGATTCAGTTGCTCAGAGAAGATTTAAAAATTTAAAAGAAGACCTCTTGGTTTGAAGAAATGACAAGGTTCCTTCCAGGAAAGCATAAAACTTGATCAGCCTGTGAAAACCAACTGCATTAATAGAGTGGGATGAAAGAGATGATGGCGTTCCTACAAGGAACTGAGGAAGGGCACTAGGCCAGCTTCTCACACTTGCAGGGTGGATGCTAAATTCAAGGTCTGTTGAGCTTTTAGTAAGCTGTGGGGAACATCTGTGCTTGTTGATAGACTGATAAACCAAATGAGATTTGACTTCTGCTAGAAAAAAACCCAGCCCTGAAATAAACAACATACAGAACTAAAAAAATGACACATACACACAGAAATGTCAGTGGTATGTGTTGGGTTTTATCTCTGTGCATACCTCAGCCAGCAAAAGAAGTACAATCACTAGGAGCTCAAAAGAGGCAAGATTTGCTGCTGTTGTAACACAGTCAGGAAGGGCATTTCCTTGGACTGAAGGTAGGGTCATTGCCTGTCCCAGCAGAAGAACAGGCCCAATATGTTGCATTAGCAGCATGAAAAATACTATTACCACATTACAACCTTTCATTTGTGATCTCTTGGTGCCACTTCTGATGAGTGAAGGTCTAAGGCACAAAATATTTCTGCCAACTTGTCTTTGATCAAGAGATGTTTCTACTGTCTGTATGTATCAGACTTTTGCTATAATTGGCCTTACCAATTTTGTTCACACTTCAACTGTGAGGAATATGTAGTACACCAGTAACAGGCTGTCTTGTGTTGATAACAAGCTTTTTTAATAAATCACTCAACCTTCCTATAATAATAAGACTTTCTGCTGTGTTTTCTTCTCAAAAGTAAAGAGAAAAAATAATTCTGCCACCTGGATTGTCATTTTCTTGTCTGTCTCATTTTCATTCTTTTGTTGCATGACATGGTGCAACATAACAATAAGAAAGAAGGAAATCTGCTTGTTTCCTTTATTTTGCTTTTTTAATGGCACACTAGTTTTGTTCCAAAAGTCGCAGAACCAAAGATATACTCAACTGGAGGACATGAGAAGAGAGATGAAGGTGTACAGATATGACCAGAAAAGCAAACAAAACAATGTTAGGCAAAAAACAGAGGAACAAGGTGTTTAAATGTTCAACTTGCAGCTTTTTTACTTGTAGTAAGAAGGAAGCTGTTGAAAATGTTCCAGTTTTAAGTAATTTATTAACTAAGCTTTAAATCTCAGGATTTAAAACAGCTAGAAGGAGTCAGTTAAGGAAGATGTAAGAATATTCATGTGAAGTTTTTCGTGCAGTTCAGCGGGCCTTGGATAAAACCCTGAGACACTGGACTGTCTAACAGGCCTTCTTTAAAGACGAATAAGCTATGGCATCATGCTTTTATAATGTGGATAGCTAGGTATCTCCTATCCTAACATTTAATTTTCACAGAGAACAGGGCTGACAAGTTCCTGAAGACCAAAGAGATTATCATATCCTCTATATATAATAAATGTAGGGTTGAAAGGTGCCTATTATAGAACAGAAGACATCTTAGTATGGAAAACAGGACAAGGTGTTCTGCCTAGGAAGCACAAGGGCAGCCTATGGAAACCAATTGCATTCCTAGGGTGGGATGGAAAAGAGGATGGCCTTGCCACAAGGAACTGAGGAAGGGCATTATGCCAACTTCTCACACTTGTCATTGACCATCACAAACTTGAAATGTAATCATTTTTGATTATCAACTTCCTGAATTTTCCTTCCTGTTGAAGCTCAAGCTTACCATACCCTCAGCCAGGAAGAAGCCCCGGTTACTTTCCTGAAAAGTTGAACCAGTTATATGTTATATGTACAATTCCATGTGTGCCCAGCCTTCTGTAGTCAGAGATGTGCCTCTACAGTCTCAACTCTGTTTCTTAACTAAAATTGAAATGTTGTTTTGAAAGAAAATATGTACAAAAGTTGTATCACATAAGCACCAGAGCATCCAGATGAGGAAAATTTTGAAGGTCGGGACATCTGGCATTATCTTCAAGCTAAGAATCATATTTTCAAAGACAGCTAGGCATGAGGATTTTGAACATCTTACAGACACATAAATCCAGAAAGAGAGGCTTTAAGAAAATCCCCCTAGGCATTATTTGCCTGCTTAAAGAGCACTGAAAGTCAAGCTTTAGAAAATATGGGCTGTGGATACATTCTAAATCTCTCTTTTCCTTTCAAATTACTTTTTCCATATCTTAGTAGATCTAGAATTACACAAAGTATATGGCTACTACAATCTTAGACATAATGCTGAACACATTTCTTTATCTGTTGAATTTTAGTACTGGCCAGAAATAGAGTCAAATTTCTTCTCTTCCTACACACAATGTCTAACAAGCCCTGCCATAGCAGCACCTTTCCATGATCCAGCTTGTGTGCACCACACCTTTACCTCAAGCTGATCTTACTTTCCCTCCTCTGAGAATGTCTCCATCATTCCCAATTAAAATGTTCATCTCTTCCCTAATCAAGATTATGATCAACTTCCTTTCCTCATAATAAAAAAGATGTGAAAGCTTTCTTTCAAATCATTTTATCTCAAATGCAAATAGTCATTTCTTCTTGTCTCACGGACAAGTTCATGCTCGGAATCCATATAACAGAACACTGACAACACAAGTGCAAAACCTGGTGCTGAGGCTGCCTTTGAAGAGATTGCTTTATTTCTGTAGGGAGGCCTTGATTAGCTGTTGCTGGTCAGATGGGTGCTATGATGCATCTAACTTCAAAATACATGAGGTGAGTTTGCAAATTTTGCATTAGCTGCAATCTCTGCTCTTCTGCATGAAGTAACCTTAAATACACTGAATTTCATATTAAAATGGTTGAAAGCACACTTATTCTTTATTATTATTTTATTCAGCACACTTACAAAAACATACTAATATCCAATAACCTTTGGAAGATTTGATGTGTCTCTCTGAGTGAGCTAACTGAATAGTAACAATTTTTAAATAGAAAACCTATAATTCGGCCTACCTGACAGCAAATCATACCAGACTGTTGCTCTTTAAGGAATATGCTACATCAGTAACAGCATTATTGGATGATAGGAAAAAGACTGTAATATTTAGTTAGGTTGCAACAACAAAGCACATTTGGGAATCATTTACTGGAGCTCAAAGAAGATGGATAAAAATCAATATTGCATGTTGCCTACATAGCTATTTCATTCTCCAATTGCCAACAAGCAATAAATTGGTGCTAGAATTAGAATTCTGACATATCATTAATCAGAGGAATAAATATGAAACAGCTTGATGAACCTTGGTATAAGAAACACAATTTCAAATAAAAAGTCATCCCACATGTGTCATTTCTTGCTAGGGCTTTATATAATTCAGCAAATTGTATCATAAATTTTGGCAAAAGGGACACTGGAGCTGTCAACTTAATTTTTTTTAAAGGGAAAAGCTCAAAAGACAATATTAGTTCCGTGTCACACAGAGTAATCCTGCTTTTTCTACTCTCTTATGGATTTAAATATTGTTTTCAATAATGAGGGTGCAATCCTAGGAGAGTAGGTATGCACCTAATTTGGTACTTTAAAGTTGCAGTATTTTACATCTGTTTTGATCCAACCATCTGATCCATCTTACTTTCTCCTTTGAATCCCCATAGCCGTTCTTTTGCTCAGCCAGCTTCAGTGAGCATATAAATGAACTTATATCAGTAATTAATTTGTTCCACTGAAGACAAACAGGAATTTTGCTGTCAACCTCTCCCCCAGAGGCACGGTTGGACTCATTTGTTGATGGTAGTCACACCTCAGCACAGGCATCTTTGGCATTTTTGCCAACATTCCAACACTTGCTTTTAAAAAGAAGAAGAAAAAAATCTGTGTCTTGGTTTGCAGAATTAGGTGGTTTTTTGTTTGTGGGTTTTTTTTGTTTTGGTTTGGTTTTTTGTTTTGTTTTGGTTGGTTGGTTTTTTTTTGCATTTGGGTTGTGCTCATGTTCAGCCCTCTTTTTGTCTCTTAGGATTTGCCCTTCTCTATTATGAGTAATGAGCAGCACCTTTAATTCCACAGTCTGATACTGAATAAAAAATGCTGTTACCCACCAAGTGCTGTGGTACTGTAGAACTTCCTGGACAAGGGCTTAGTACATCTCAAGAACAGGGGCCACTTATGCGGTGTCCTTTTACTTTGATCTTGCTGTAGATCAAGATTAATGGGTTTAACAACAGAAGCTGCAGTTCAAAATGACAGTGGAAAACTTTCATCTCTCTGCTACCGAAAAAAACCCCACCTCTCCTATGTTCCTTTCCTGGACACCACAGCTTTCCACTCACTGCACATCTAGAGTGACTCTGCTCTTCTCCCATGGTCTGTGAGGAAAAGAGAGGAGAGCAGCAGCTGGGGGCAGGAAACGAGGAATGCAGCCCAAATCCCACTCCTTTTCCTCCTGCTGCAGTGGGAGCCTGCTCAGACAGCACAGCTGAGCTCTGCTTCATGCAGCAAGGGCCAGGGCAGAGGTGGAGGCTTAGCAGAGCGAACACTAGGCAAGGAAGGAAGATTGCAGGGCATGAGGTTGGTACTTTAGGTGTTGTGATAACACAGCATCAACATTTTCACATTTCTTGTCTGCTGCACCTGCAGTGCGTTTTGGATGTGTAGAATTGCCATGTAGCTCCTGCAACAGTTTAATCATCCAACATTATCATACCTGCTTGAAACACAGAAAGCCTTTTTTTGTGTCCATAGCCTACAGGAGGGGAAGAAGTGGCAAGGACTGTGGCTGGTTCAAACTGCCTGTGTGCAGACTGTCCAGCCAGCAGTGTGTGTTGTCCCCAGCTAGTAGCCTTTCTCTTAGTGGGGCTCTGCTTTTTATGGAGGAAGAAAAGTCATGGTAGCTTGTTTCAAATTTAAAAACAAACCAAAGCCAACACCATCACAGCAGGGAAAAACAAGTCAGGAAATGTAAAATATTAGACGGACTGAAAAAACATGTTAGCAGTCATGTGTACATCTTTCAGCCTAGGAAAAGGTAAATTTTCATTGTTATGAGACATTGTCACTAGTTACTTGGCTCCACTACACCTTTATATTAATTGAAGATTTTTTTTCTGCAAGTGGTATGTGGGAAAAAGTATAGATGGTGTCAGGATCAAGTTTCTTGACGTGAAGATCTAGTGTAGAGGTAAAGCGCCCATAGTCACCTGCACTCAGGTGACTCTACCAACTACAGTCACCTGACAACGTGCACGTACCTGTGCAGCACCTGACCACACAGTGCCTGTGGTCATCTGCCTGTAGTGGGTGACATACAGGTATGTAGGTTGTCACCAGACTTCCTAAAGCACACAAGGCCAGTGCTGTGACATAATTTTTCCCTATATTTCTGCCATGGTCGGGCTGGTATTGAAGGGAGCAGATATTGTCAGGGATGTGTCTGTTGTCAGGCTTAGCTGGAGTTTTCAGTCCCTTGCAGTGTTTTAATTGTGCCTCTCCTCTGGGATGCCTTCAAAAGCCCAGCTGTTTGTGTGTAAGCATTAACTCTGCCACAGTGCAGTGTTTCGATCTTTGTGTGGTTTTGAAATAATCCTATAATCCTTTTACATTCTAAGTTGTTACATAATGTGGACCAAGTAAATGCACAATATGTACTTTTGTCCTGTGTGACAGATACACTGAGCACTTCAACATCACACTGCTTTGTTGGAAAATCAAAACATTAAATAAGCAAAAAGTTGCATAAATTTAAAATAAGTCTGTGTAACTACCTGTGTTCCAAGAACCAGATGTACCCCAAATCCTTGTATTTGGTCTAACCAAGAAAGTTGTTCCTTGCTATTTGTGTTGAAGCAGGATGGAAAACAGGCTGGGGCAAACTGTACTACAGATAAAATAAATGTATTCTAGGCTGCCTGAATGCTCAGTTTAAGTCTAAGGAACTCTGACGTGTTAGATGTGTGTCGTCCAGAATAATCTGAATAATCTGCCTTTATGTTATGGTACATAAATATTTCTTGTGGAGTGTTTTTTCATTAGTAGACAAATAGTGCCATGAAGTTAAGTGTCAGAATTAACCTTTTGGCTTCAGTAGTCAATTTTCTTATGTTTTCTATTTCACAGACTAGGTATGTGCTCACAGACACTTCAAGGGCTAGAAGGAGAAGAGTGAGAACCAGTGAATGCTGTGAATCTTCGCAGTGTAACAGTTTCCAAAACACCTGCATTAATTAGGGTTGAATGGATATAGTGTGAAAATAGCTGGACTGCTCAGTCTTTCCATTTTATGTGATTAGTACAGAAAAGCTGTTTGGGGAGCAAAAACAAAGATACCATAGTATCTTTTGAATTTCTAGTCTTGATTAAATTTTTGCTATTGACAAAAACTCAAAGTATCAACAGATTCTGAAAAGTAAAACGTATTAACTGTGCAAAAAGACGGGTTGTCTATTTGAGGAAAAACACCAGGTTTTCACCAGAATTTCATTCCTACTTATGAGAGACAGTGTTAAGCCTCTAATACAAGAGTCAAGAAATCTAATCAAATGACTCAAAACTGTGCGATCAACTTTACCTGATCTCTCAAAAATCTTAAGATGCTGCATCTTAAACAGCTGTGTTTATAAGACAGCCTGCTCTTCTAACTGCCAGATAAATAAGGAATATTCTGTGCAAAACCTTGCTTCACTGGATTATCAATGATTTAAGATTGGGCTAATTTGCCCTGGACCTTCACAGGTACACGAGTGCACATCCTGCTGCGATTGGTGCTTCCGTGCAGGCAGGAGAAGTCCGGGCAGCGGGAACAGCTCAGCACCGACGGACATAGCCAAGAGCGCGTCAGAACTGACCGCTGGCAGCAGGTGAAGTGTCCACTGTGCTCATTTCCAGGTCCTGGATAATTCACGTGGAACACTCTGGGAGCTGTGATGACATAGAAGTTTTGCTCTTGGGGAAAAATGTTGATAAAAAGAAACAAAGCCTATTTTGCAAACTGAGAAGCTAATGTTTACTTGGAAAAGAAATATTGTCAAACTCACAAAATCCTTCTTGTGGGAACTCTCTGACCACGAACATAAAATATGTTTCAATGGGCAATTTCAGACACTGGAGGCAGCTAAACAGTGTTAATACTGAATGCATGAAAAACTGATAAAGATTAACTCAGCTTGTTTTCAGCAGTTTCTCAGTGCCCAGTGCCGGGAGCAGCATCAGTGGGACACCCCTGTGCACAGGGACCCCCAGCCCCAGGGCGGCCGTGCCAGCACCCCCAGGGACCTCCAGCCCCGGGAACCCGGAGCAAGTGGAAGCCACAGCAATTCTCAAAGGCTGCCAGTGCCCCAAGGAATTGCAAAGAGACCTGGAGTTTTAAAAATAAACAGTGTTTATTTACCAAAGATCAGCAAAACCTATGATTTACAGAACATCTTTTACTATAAGAATCCTTATAACAACAACAATCTATAGAACATATTTACATGGGAGCCTATAGACTAATAATCTTCAGAACCTATTTACAGAAAACCTCTAACATGTGGAACATATTTACAGAAAACCTGTAACAGGTGAACGTATTTACAGAGAGGTCACATCTGTGGCCATCATCTCTGTCAGTCCTTGTAAAAAGGAAGCAGAATGGTCACTGAGAGCTGTTCCCTGTGCCCCCAGGCTGGCACATGCGAGCCGAGCGGGACTCTTTTTATAAGCTTTTAAATAAAGTCTGTCAAAAGATTATATGCGACTACTGGTCTGGGACAAATATTTGTCAGAATTGATGGGATTCAATAGCAGTGAACTGGTGGTTCTTAGACTTTCAAGAGTTATTTTTCACCATCAGGGTTAAAGGGGAGTAGATATTTGTTTCTCTAACGGGAACAGAAGAGTAAATTTCACAATAACTAATTATTGGTGAAATACATATGGATAAATCCATACTTCATCAATCTCTTTCAAACAAGGCACATGTGAAAAGCTGTTGTCTAAACACGAAAATCACACTAGTCTGGACTCTGTAACAAAATCCATCTTTTGTTTTGGAATTTGTTCTCATTAAGTATTAAATGACAGCTCAGCTTACATTTGTTCTGTTTAGACTACAGTATGGATAGAGCACTAAACAGAAAGTCCTTACCCTTCCTGTATGAACTTCTGTCCATTCAGGACTGAGGGAAATATAGATTTTATTTAATGTTAATAAGAAATAAAAGAACAACAAGTAAATTATTGCTTAAGTTGAGAAATAGAGTAAGCAACTAGAATCATAAAATAATTTAGTTTGGAAATTATAGTAGCTCATCTCAGTAGTTCATCTCGTCCAACCCTCACTCAGACAAGGCCTAATCCACCCAGATCGTGAAGCACAAGGCTTTGCTTGGGTGCTGCTGTGGCAGGGGACCTGATTTACATCTTTTATTCTCACACACAAGGTGAGAAATGTCAAGAGCTCATGTTAAATTTTTAACTATAGATCAGAAAAAATAAATATTTTATTTGAGCCATTTATTACTTTATGCATCAACTTTCAATGAAAAGCTAATATAATTTGGGAGAATAGAAATCAGTTCAAGCCACACTGAAAATGCAAGTAACCTTTGTCAAATTTAGTATTTGATGGGTGTTTTTCCCCTTGTCTATTGGCCTCTCCAACGTGTTTTGCTTTTAAGATATTGGAGGATTAATCCAGCATATCTCTCTAGCTTTGCCTTCTGTGATCTCATAGGATAAACTTAGAATTAATTCCTCATACCCTTTCTGATAGAAAAGATAAGCCTTTAGATAAAATGTTATTTCAGTTGCTGTCTTATCCAGATGTTTTAGCTGCCAGTTAAATTGTAAATTAAAGGCTCAAAACTCTGGATTATGGACTCCAGCTTCATTATTAATGAAAAAATATGCCCTTTTCACAGTTTGTCATTTTTCTGTCTTCCAACAAACTCTCAAAAAATATAGTGGATCTTTTCCACTCTCCTGTTTAAATAAAACAAAGAAACAGTGATACAATCCTCCCTTTGGAAGACGAAGCTTCTACCATAAATAATTGATTTTGCCTATTTTGTCCACTTGAATGACCAGTCTACGAAAATGTGAAGTTACTTCCATAAGGCACTTCTTGCTTTAGAATAAAGAAAATCAGAATCAGATTTCCTTTGTTATACCATTCGGCAAAGTTTGTGTTCCAAATTTTCATGTGACAAAACCCTCCCCATTGGCATTAACCTCTGAATGGAGCCTGTCAGTTTTGCCACTTCCATTGACTCATTTTTCCACTCACACTGTGGAGATTTGTCTCAGTCATCACTTCATACTTTTTCATTAAGTCAATTAAATTATTAAATAACAACTGATCATACAATGTCAAAACTATCAATTTTATTGGGTGTCCTTATAAGGACAGCCATTCTTTATACAATGCTACATGTTCTTAGAGTTCTTATTTATGTGAAATCTTTGTACAGTCACATTTTAGATTTTAAGAGAAAAATGCCATAAGAGAAGTGAAGTATTTGTAAGATCCATGAGGTGTTGATTGGTTCAGATATAAGCTCTGGCTCTTTTTGTGGTGTTATTATTTCTGGTCACAGCATATACAAGACAAAAAGCTTATGGGTATGAAAAAATATGTATTGACATTAAAAAGAAAACAACACAAAAACAAATGAAAACACAAAACAAAAAAACCCCACCCAGGATAATATTTATCAACTTGACAGATTTTCTGTTCAGTATAAGCATGATGGGTAGGCAGACCAATTCAGTAGGGTTAGGAAGTGATCAGCCTAGAAAATGGGAATTTTAACAATTCAGTGCTATGTGTATATCTGCTTATTTTATCTCTTTACAAATGCTTATTTCTTCAAACCCTGTTCCAGTTGGTCTTTAAAGGCAGTGCTCCCATAAGGCAGAATGCATACTGGCCTTCTGTGCTGGGCCAAAGCTGCCTCCCCTCAGTTCCCTCAAGCCGGACTATCATGTCAGTTTGCAGTCTTCAGCCTCAGAAATTGGCTCTGCTACATTCTGGTTAGATCCTGTGGTGCATCCCGCATGTATTTGCATTTTTTATATCCTTTGTATGTTAACTGATCTTGCAAATGATGTTGTCACCCTTTGCTTGCAGAGGGCTGTATATGTGAGCTAGATTCACTTACAGGTTGGGGCTGTATTTAGTGAAGTGCTTTAGGGCACTTTGGAATCGAAAGAATTATCAGTATATACATTATTAATGTCAGCATAAGTACTTTATAATAGAGTATAGGGCATATTGATGAATGTAATATGAACTGCATTATTAGTAAAGAGCTATGAAAAGAATATGACAGGATAAAACCTGAAAGAAAATAGCCCTCATCTATTGGACATACCCTTTTACAAAGTTCCTGTATTTTCTGTTACACAGCACATAAGCACCCTGAGCCAAGGGGACTTTGGTGAGAAAGACTGAAGAGCCTTTTTTCATTGTACAGGGCAAAAAGAGACAGAGGTGTTGCTTCCTGTGTACAGAAAATGAGTATGCTGAAAGCAATTGCAGAAATGAATCTTGAAAATGAGGCTGTTTTGAGAAACAGTCAGAGTAAACAAAAGATATGAGAAGTACTTTAACAGTTTATCTTTGTTGGAAAGTAGTGATAGTTCTTATGTGGTCATCTCTCCTATTTTTTCTTCTCTACTATTACAAGTTCAGTGTCTCTATTAATTATCCTCTGTGCTCCATTTTAAAGGCTATGAAAAAACATTTATCTACCTTCCTAAATATCCAAAGCATGCTGTGGTCTTTTAAACATTGCTTCTTTAGAGTGTTTTCATCTTCAGTGTTCAAAAATAACCAGTAGTATACATTATACCCATCTAAATAGAAAAATAAATTATTCTGTTGGTTAAGCCACAAACTTCTGGGAGACCAAGCTACACTGTGAGCAGTTGTTGTGCACATCACCACTCGTTCAGTGATTGCTGCCAGGGTGGGTTCCCTCAGACAACTCCTGCAGACTCCAGCCCTCAGGTTTTGTTCCTCACAGGTTTCTCTCTTTCCCTCAGTTTTAATAAAGACTCTCTCCAGCTGTCAAGGTATCCATGCAACTGTGGTGCATGAGATTTGCAAACTCTTCAAGTTCTTTTGACTGTGTTGATCAGTATTTCCTTCTTCTGGCATCTGCTTAAATCATAACTGTGGTAGGCTGCCATATTTACCCCTTGCATAGTAATCCTTCCTTAGATTTTATGCTATTTCTTTGTATTAAATGCAGATGCATGGATTCAAGGAGGAAAAGCTTTTTTTTATTGTGGCCTCGCACCTCCAGATAATCAGCCACTCTGATGTGATCCATCCTTTTGACTACTATAGCTCACAAAACAGCTTAATATGATCCTGAGAGAGGATTTGCTTTTTCCATGGGTTAATGTCAGATGGAGTACAAATTCTGTTCTAGATCAAGATTATTTTTTTTAACATCTCTAATGTTTAGAAGAGATCCTAAGTTATTCATTCAATATTCTCAGAATAGAACCAGTTACTCTTATCAAAGATGAACGGCTAGTGAGAAGGAATGTTGACTTTTTTTGATTTTTTTTCATTACATTGCTCGTAAGGTTTTGATTTTCCACAAAAATACAACCGTTCTACATAAGAGCAACTTGAGTCAATAGCAAGAACCTTTACAAGACACAGCAAGCTGTGTCTGCACTCGTTTTGGGGTTTTCTTTCTTTTCAGTTTAAGCTTTTATGTCAGGTACACTAGACAGCAGCTTTCAATGTGTCTTTTGTCCTCTCAATTTTTTTGGTTTTGTTCCAGTAGCTGTAATTTACTCAACAAGGGGTACTGTCAAAAATAAGGCAGACAACTCTCTTGTTGCGAGGTAGATGGTATTTATTAAAAGCAACAAGCGTCCAGGAATGTCCAAAATAAAAATAGCAAATAAAAAGTACAAAAGCCGAGAACACGGCAATTAGACACCAGGGCCACCGCACGGCTGCCCAAGGGCAGGGAGCGATGCAGCGTTGAGGTGGACTTCAGCTAGTCCAGAGTCCAAGAAATTATAACAGTCTCCTTCAAGGAGATAAGAGGCCAGGCACTACAACACCAGCCTTCCTACAGCTCGGGCTGGTGCAGGCCCTTTTTCTAAGGTGGCGTCTCCTCCCCTGCCCGCCCCTGTCCGGCCCCCATGGCACCGGTGGGTTGGTTGGTCTGTCTGATTGAGGTGAGGCCTTCCCACCAATGGGCTCGTGCTGCTGGGGGACAGCACACCGATGATGTCACTTCGGTTAAAAAAGGCGGGAAGGCTCCTCATTAAAATTCCAGGTTGCCATGGAGCCAAGTTACAGGGCGGCAGTGAGGAGCTATTTTTAGAAAGTGGCAGTTATGAAGCCCTGTGAGGGTAGCTTAGAACTCGAACTTAGAAGACTCAGATTTTTAAAAGAACATACATTAAACATCCAAAATAAGCTTTTAACATACAAAAGAATGATAACATTACAAGTCACAACATAGATTGGGGAAATTAGTTGCTTCTAGGGCATGCCCGGGGTCGGCTTTGCTCTTTTAGAAACAACTTTTAATAGTTTTAATTATAAAACTGTGGGGAAAGGTGGTTACTCCTTTGGGAATGTCCAGGGTCAACTCATGCTCTTGGAGCAACCTTAATAACTTTAACTATGATTAAACAATTATACAACAAACAAACATGTAACTTTACAATAAACATCAAACTTGTCATTAAATATGCCACTGGGTTCATGTCACAGATAGGGCAACTGCTGATGCAAAAGACCAAGTATGATCTTTATATATGGCAGGTATCTTATTTATTATATTCACCACCAAGATAGAAGGAAACTTTGTGATCAGAATACATCTAAGAGTGAGATGCCTTGAGTTTGTTGCTAGAAGTCTTTGTCAAAGATGCTCTTTTACTTTTAACATAAAAATAGGTAGAAAAACTAAATAAAGTGACAGTGTACATCCCTAGGGAAAGTATGAGTTTCTCCAGAATGAACAAAGCTAATATACTTAAGACCGAATCATGCAAATTCTTGTTTCTGCTCTATTAAAATTGCTGCATTGTGATTAGAAACAAAATAATGATTTAGTTAGGACTGAAAAAGCTGATTAATTAATCCTCTCTGTTATTATTGTTATAGTAAAAAATTCAATTCTGTTCATTTGAAATTCAAACTTTGATCACAGGAACCTGTGCTTTCATCTGAAAAATTTAGTCCATAAGTTTGTCAGGTGGGATTCTGTTCACATTGTGTCTTTAAAAAGCCAGTGTGTTACTCCCTTATTAATTACTGTCTTGTCCAACTAGGCTATTCATTCCAGGGGGATTGAATGGGAGAGTAACTGCTTGTCACTCTACTAAAAGCAACTATCTACGTTTTAAAGACTAATTAGATGGGAGTTTATTTGTCTTATTCCATCACATATTTCGTTTCTTAAAAACTTAAAAACTTTTAAGTTTCTTAAAAACATTGGCTTCATAATACCCCATTTTGTTGTACTCTGAGGATCAACTTGAATAATTTTATCACTGTTTAACCAATAATATCAGATGACTGACATACCTTTGCTTGCATTAAAAAAAGTAGACACTCAAAAATAAGTATCTGAATTCAGAAATTACCTGAAATAAAGAACAAGTATTTCCTTTCTGGTATTCCCACTTAGTGAATATATAGCAGTAAAGCTTACTTCTGAGTGTGGTTTTATCCAATATAGTCCTTATCTCTATGAAAGAGACCTGAGCAAGAAAATACTAAATCCCAGGTTTCATGCAATCACCCTCATCTAATATTCCCTCTCCCAAATCACCTTTTATTCTTCCCATAGTAACAGTGTTGTGTACAAATATCACTGTTCATCTACAGTGAGTTTTCCTTGTCTCTATAAACTGATGCAAGTGACCACCAGTACCACAGGAAGAATCAATCACAAGTCATTGGGAAAGCTGTTTAAATAAACTCCACCTGGATATAACAAATCCAGGAAATACAATGCCAGAAGCCATACTGGGCACCTCCTTCACCTATTTATTTAATTAAGAGCTGAGCTGGGATCCCACTGCCATGGGATAATGATATAAACTGCCATGGTTTTGGCAGAGCAGCTGGGCAAATGAGAAAAGAGCAGTTCCCAAAACCAGAGTCCCCTTTTATGTTGTCTGTCTTCTCAAGGAGGAACTAGATACTTCTTACTCCATACAATTGGAAGTATGACTGTTGGATTAAATGTGCTGGGGAAAGCTGTAAAGAAAATTCATTTTTAAAAAGCCATAGTGAATACAGAAGTTGAATAAAGAAGGAGGAAACCCAACCCTGGCAATCAAATTAAATTGATAATATGATACAAATTATTTCTCACTTTCCTGTAGGCAGCCATCTTGATGCTTGCAGCACATTTGGATCTGTTTCAACCATATAGCTGACAGATTATTTTTCATCTTCTGGAATGTTTCCCCAAATGGGCAGCAGGTGAAATAAACATTGTCATTACAGGCACAGGAATCAAAGGGTGAGCTCCCAGCCCTGAGCCAGCCCAGCATTCCTGTCCTCTCCTTTTCAAGAGCCCAAAGGTCACATGCAGTACTGCCAGGCTTATAAGGCACTGATGAATGTTTCATATCTCTGTTACCTGGAGAAAACCATAACATCTCTGAGCATGAAGAGAGAAATAGACTTTTAAATAAGCATTCAGAAAGGAGAACTCTTGCTCTCTTGTTTAAATGTGAAGTTTTTTTGAAAAAGAACACCTATTTGTGTCCAGTTATATACACTTCAAATTCTCTAAAATATCCCTTGATGCTGGTTGCGCAGATCTATAAAAAGTATCTTTGCTGTTGGTCAGGAAATATTTTTGCTTCACTACAGAAAATGTGTGTGAAAAATATTGCAATCATTTTTATCTAAAGTAAATATTAAGCCCTTTATATGAAAGGGAAATGATAAGCAATTTCTGTTTTAATTTTAGCATTAGAAAATTAAAACCTGTATTTCAAGAATAAAATTACTTTAGAATGAACTTTGGGCAAAATCAATTTAAAGACTTCTAATGACTCTAATAGGTTTTGGACCAGGTCTGAAGAAGATAAATTATGAACCTACCGTCTTCTTCTCTCTCCAGGAGCTCAGGAGATCTTATCATCAGAGTGTAAATCTCAAAGGAACAGCTTGCTGCTGCGTTTATTTATCACGTCCTGAAGTTCATTGTAGTTCTTGGGGGAATCAGTTTAATTACAACAGTAAATACTGTTCTAAATTTTTTCACTCCATGATGAAAAAGTATGCAGCCATAATTACAGTCTGTGCATAGCATGCTTTGTCTCTGATTTACTTGTTTGCCAAAAAGCCATTTTCATGTGCTAATATTGCAGCAGTAACAGCGTCACATGGCCCACTCGAACAGCGAGTGCTCAGCACAAAGCTGAAGTCAGTGCAGAGCTTGCATTCTAAATAAACTCTGCAATAAACATAACAATGAAAAAATATGAAATCGAGGTAACAAGAACAAGGTTTTCAAATGTCACCCATCTGCACTGGTGAGCACTCACTCCTTATGTCCTCCTCACACAGGGGCGGAAGGAAGGAGTGAGAGAAGGGACAAAAGATCTGTGACTTCTACAGTCTCTATCTTCAAACAAAGTAGTCTGATGGTTTCCCACCCGCTTCACTGAACACAGTTCATTGTGAAAAACAAAGACACCTCTTTGTTCTTCTCTTTCTTGTTATTGCAGAGCCATGTGCTTGCAGGGATGGCTTAAGCACTCGGCTGGAGGGGTTAGAATCCAGTCCTTCAGGAGTGTGGAGAGGCAACAGAGTTTTGGGGCACTGCATAGTGGGTGGCTCTTGGAAAAAGAATGCTGTGAGTCATATTTTGAAAACTTGAGATTACAGGAGAGGTGGGCACCCTGCTTTTATTCTGACTTTAATAACATCAGGTACAACTTACTCTTCACTCTTAATTGAAGTTCTCATTCCTGCAGGAGTTCGAAAAGAGCTTACCAGGCTTGTGTGAATAAATGATTGTCTAACTGTCAAATAGCACAGACCACCTTGATTTTGTTGCTGCCAGGTCATCCAAAAGTGCCAGTGCTCTATAAAAGAATCAATCCTGTGAAAGCACTAGATGTCTGTTAATAGATTTTTTTTTTCTCTCTCAAATAGAATTGGTTTTCTGTTGGTCTAAGAGCTTTCTTGTGGATCCCCAAATATCATACTGAAAATTAAAGCTGCACTAATTTACAGAAAACTATAGCAGCATATGAAGATGAAGGCTTTTCAAATTAAAGCTTAGATCCAATCATCTTATGAACCAAAACATATTATTTTGAGCAGTAGCTGATAAACTAACAGTCACATACAGGAGGAAATCTTGGCACCATCCCATCAAATCTCTGATGTGTATCAGAGAGACAGGCAAGAGAAAATATTTTTTCCTTACTAAGTCATAAGTTCATCTGCTGCTCCGTATGGAATGAGGTATTTTTTAAAATATTTACCAAATAAGTACATTCATATATTTTGGTCCCTTAGTTGAGGTGTAAATTTAATTCAGTGGTGAATGAACACTTTGAAAGTTTCTTGGTGTGAGGTTTCTAAGTGTCCTGCTGAGAGCAGGTCTATAATTACAGTGCACAACTGTGGCAGGTTGAAACTTAGTTGATGGCTAAGTTGCTAAGCCAGTGAGAGGGCCGGTAACACCTCTGCAATCGTATATTTGAAGCGAAGCAAGGGCAGGAAGTTTCTCTTTTGTTCCGGCCTCAGGGGCCGAGGGGTGGCTGGAGGTGCAGGCCCCTGGTCCCCAGGCCAGGCCCCTTCCCCTGGACGCCCGGCGCGGGGCCGGCTCTGCCCCCGGGGGAGCTGTCCCGGCTCCGCGGGCAGTGAGGGACCGACACCGCGGGGCCGAGCTGATCTGAGGCTGCCGAGACCCCGCACGGGGCCGGCGGGGCTCCTCTCCCCTTTCCTCCCTGCAGCCGGCACAGCCTGCGCTGAACCGAGAACTCCACACGCCGCAGCCGACAAAGACAACCTTTGCTTTCAAGTCAGTGAAGGAGAAAGTGAAGTCATGTGGGACGAAGCTGAACATGGCGACTCCGAGGTCAGAAACAGAAGGGAAGGGCGAGCCCACGTGGGATGGAAGCTGACTGACGGCGGGAAAAGAGCGCGGTCGCACTTGTGGTGTGCAGAGCTTAAAAATGCTTCTTGCAAGCTGTAGGAAAAAACTGTAATCCATTTGGAAAAACTTGGGGGGATGGGAAATCCTTGTGCAGCCTGTGATTTTAAAGAGAGGCCCATGCCAGGCCACATAGAAGTTGTGAGAAGCTGTTAGAGATTCAAAGCAGAGAACCTTTGTTTTCAGGCTGAGATAACTCATTCTTAAAAGACTAAAACCCCATGGGTTGGGTTTTTTTTCTGTGGACCATGACTTAGCAGTGTGGGAAAACTGCGAGATTCATGGGAGAGTTACCTTTGTTACTTCAACAGATTGTTTTTTGTGGGCGGACTGTTGGTTTGTGAAAATTCTATAGCACAGCAGAACAACCTCTTTTTCCTTAAGCATAAAAAGACTGTTAAAAGAAATGCAATTCTGACCAAATCCCATGTTATGTTTTGTCACCCTTTGTGCAAGTTGGGTAAAAAGAGAAAGACATTAGAAAAGAAAGGTGTTTAAAGGTTTGCTCTGATTTGTTTTCTTTTTTCATTTTTTTTCACTCTGTTAATAGTAAATTTTCCTTTATATTGCAACTGTTTAAGTGTGGACCTGTTTTGCCCTGAAATTCCTTTCCGTTTTCCTCAATAAATTCACATTCCCCTTACGCATTTAATTGGCTTTTGTGTGCTTGGCGCTTAACTGCGTTAAGCCACGACAACAACATATAACACAGGTTACTGTGCTCTGCTGATTGTTGTTGAAAATACTTCATGGGCATAAGTCAGTTAAAATTAATTTATTTTGATTATGAAAGACTTCATTTTCACCAGGAAATACAGTATGTATCTTTTCTAGGAAAGAAAACCTGGAAGAGATAACAATTTTGTGTGTTAACTTTGCATCATCCTTTCTGAAAAAACACATTTGCAGTTTTAGAAAACCACTAAATTAAATCCTATTTCAAGAAAAATATTTTGAAATATTTGAGTATACTTGTATGGAAGTCATTGAATATAAGTTTAGTAAATATTTTTCATGTTTAGATTGAACTCATTAAGCATTTTAGATTTGGAGAAATATTTAATTTGCTGTCACAACATGTAGGACTAAAAGCGTGGGTTACTTAGAACCAGATTTTGGCAGAGATATACGGTTTTAGTATATATGCTGTATCATTAATTTTGAATTAAATGGTTTTGGTTTGAGATATTTATTCAAAATTTTTCAGTGACATTTTTAAATAATACCTCATTCTTTGCTTAAAATTGATGTAATTTTTTTGCTGATAAGTCCTAGAAACAGTGAAAGAAACAACGTGTATGTTTCAGCCACTATTTTTAACATGGTGACCAAAATAGAATTTTTCTTTTCTTTTTTTTTTTTTTTTTAATTAGCTCTGGATCAGAATACTTCATTGGAAAGTATTAGAAAAAATGGATCTGATTAATTCCTATATATTGTAAGATATAGATCTATATATCTGTAATTACTTTTTTTTCCTGATTTCAGTCAAGGTACAGGCAGTTATAGGAGGATGTGATGATTATCATGTTATTTATGCTCAAATGAGATGCAGGAGTTTCCCTGGTCCCTTGAGAGATTTTGATCTCATTTTCTTGCTGGATAAAATTCCTGTTTTACTGCATGAGCAATTCTGAGATTCATGAAGTCAATAGAACTCCTCTTCCCCAGGATATTCAGATCAACTTTCCCTTTTGGTTAATCCCTTAGGCGGAGAGCACGTCACTTCCAACATCTAGAGAGACAGACTGCATCAAGCTAGAGCTCTGCAGAGCTGGAATTAAGAATGAGGGACACAGAGCCACGCCTATGTTTTAGGGTGTTTAGAACCATGTATTGATATATTCTTAAAATAAATGGAAGAATCATATCTCTGATTTTGATTTTCTCACCAGAGAGGACCAGATGTCATCAAGAGCCTAGAGCAGAAGCCCTGTTTCCAAGTACTTCAAAGACTATGAGGAAATAATTTCATATATAATAATTAGAGGCCCATCTTGTCACATGCAAGTTCCAGTTCATTTTCTGGTGCATGCATGTAGCTCATACATCCTAAATAAATCCTCTTCTGTCTTTTGATAATTTCTGGTTACACAGAAACGCTCTCTTTTTTCCTCCATCTTCCTCTCCCCCAGTAAATGGCTCTAGGGCATGTTACTGCAGTACATCATGCAGGGTAGGGGCTTCACCAAGCTGTAATCACTGTTTGGGTGCTGTTCTGCTGTATCTTCTTTGTATATTTTCATCTTCAATCTCCAGGCAGGTCAGTGAAGCTCTACCTAGAATGCAAATGATCATGTTTTAATAGGAGATGTGTTAATTGCAGGCTCTGGTAAATAACTATGTACAAAATCCCCTCAGTGTGTTTTCACCACATCAGGAATTAATGGGAAGACTTTTGTGTATGAAATGCTTGGCTCATGATTGACACAGGGATTGAGTCAGAGAGATTGAAATAGCTCAAGAGTTATTGTCTATACGGGGAAGTGTGTTAAAAATAAATAAAAATATGAGCACTTGTAAAGAACAGGGACCTGGTTTTCTCTTCCTGTCTAAATTTGTAATCCTGCACTGAGCTTAGCTGTATTTAACAGCCTGAGAATTGGAATTAATGAGCAGTGCTGAACTCTTACAGGTAAATCCTCCAGGGCTGCCATGACTCTGCAAAGGCCTTAATTATGAGGGTTCTCTCGTTTGGGATTTTGTTTTTGTTGTTTTTTTTGGGTTTTTTTTGTATTGCCACCAAACAACTTGACAAGGAAGCTTCCTAAAACCAAAGAACAAAAGAGTAGTCCTTTAGCTTGCCATTTCTTTGCTAACTATTATTTTGATGTTGAAATTTAAGCTTGTCAAGCACTCTTAACAAAAAAAAAAAAA
>VZTH01006158.1:420657-601033 GCA_013397815.1 Aleadryas rufinucha
AAAAAAAAAAAAAAAAAGAGGGGGAATGCAGGATGTGTCATACCAGGTTCAAAGTTTTTGCTGCTTTCCCAAGCAAAGGCAAATTAGAAGGCAGATGGAAGTTTTAAAGAAAGCAGGTTTAAAGGTTGTGTGGGGGCTGTTTACAGTAATATACAGGGAAACCTGCTTTTTGTTCTCTCTAAATGAGTTATGTGAAAGTCAAGGCTGTGACTAAGACTGCACAGTTGGGTACAGCAAGAATGGCTTGTTGAATTTGATTTTCTTGGGATTGTGGCTCACTCCCATTTTTATCACCACAGCATCACTGTAATTTTTCTCAAAGGTTGGGTATGAGAACATAATGCTCTTTGTGGAGTAATTAGGGTGCTCATATAACACTAGCAAACGCCTCACAGCTGGAAGCCTCTCCTTGAGAAATTACTTAGGGGGAATTTGCTCTCAGAGCCTTATTGAATAGCTCCGTGTAACAGGAGAGATTCCCATGCCACACTGAAGGCTGTTTCTCAGCCATAGTGAGCAAGTGAATGACTACAGCCTTTAAAAGGAGATTTACTTCACTTTGCACTTCGAAATTTAAGCAGGATCTGCTGAGTAAAGATTAAGCCATATAAATTGAAGTGGTTGGATTTTGTGTGAGATGATTTCCGTGGTAGGACTTAGCCTGCTTTTACTTTGCATTAGAAGATGTGCAATTAGAAGCACTAAAAGGTAGTAAAGAGGGGGTTGGAAATAACATATATCACTCATACCTTCCCACAGTGGGAAGACGGGATGTATTGTTTCCAGCTCTAACAAATAATTCTCAGTACCATTTTGCTGCTTTTCAGATGTATTATTTTACAGTGTTTGTATCTTGTCCATCTGAAGCCTCCCACACTCATAAAAAAGCCTAATGCCACTTCTTTTTCAGACTTCTAAGTACAAGATGTCAAGCGTAAAGTCTGTAGCTAAAGGTGTTAGCACAAATCCACCCTGCATCTCTATCTCTGGAAGCTCCACATTCATATGCTTGGTCCCTGTCTCATACTTTCTCTGTGCACACACACCTTTACAGTCAGGAGCCTCCTGTGTATTTATGTTGCTTAAGATTTTCCCAGAGAAAGGCTTTTATGACCTTTCTGTGAGAAGCTTGAGGAGCTCTGTTGTTTGCAGAAGACTTTTGAAATTGAGCCATGCAGTCAGAGCATTGCCTTTCTTTGTCCCGAGATTCCAGTCAGGTTTAGCTGAGGTATGAAGACTGAGTTATCAGAGAAATACTTGCACAACATGTAAGACCAGGTTCCTGTCATTGCCAAAGGAATGTAGTGCTGGTAAAACCAGGACTAAACTGCAGGAAATGGGACAGAGACCCGAACTGGATCTCTTACAGTAATCTGAGCAGGCTGGGTGAGAGCGTGATGCCCTCTGTACATACAAAGTTCTGCTGAGCAGAAGCATAAGTGGTAACTGAGGCCTCAGACAAACAAATACTGTTATTTCTTCCTCCAGCTTTTAAGATCATCAAGATTATATAGACCCAATATAATAAAGCAGTTTAAAATCCCATATAATTATATTATTGTCTCTGCTGGATTTGCTTTCAAATTAATTCTACTCAATGCTGTGTGGCAAATTAATTTTGGAAAGTCATCAGAAGCATCAAAGTAATCCCATTGTAAATCAGTTTGTTGCTGCTATATGAGCCAAAACCTCAAAGTAATAATAAAAAAAAATAGTTGTGGAGACATTAGTAACAGTAGCTGAAGGGTTAATTAGCCTTTAATTGAGTCATTACTTGACCAGACAAATTATAATCTTGTTCAGTGTGTGCCATTTACACAAGTTTTCCCTGATTTTTTCCTAAGGTAATAGGCCTAGCAGTTCTGGCTGCTGCTCCTGCTCTGCTTCGGCAGCTGTCATTTTGACATATTTTCTGCTTTCTTTAGAAGAGAGAGGTTGATTGAATGTGAGAAAAGTGGAACTTTGACAGGCTGTCAGAATCCCTTGCAGCACAAACCTACCTGCCAGCTAACTTGTTTCAGGTTTATTTCAAAGAAGGTTTCCAGCACACAAACTTCTATTACTAGCCCAAGAAGGTCTTAAATAGGTAGCTTCCATTTTCTCAAAAATCTAAATTACTTAATTTTCCCTTCAAATTGGTTTAAATTTCAGGAATTCCGCATATGTCAGAGAAAGTAAAAGCAAGTTCCCTTTCCCCTGTCCATATGCAAAGGCTAGATGGATGAAAGACATGCTGTTCTTTACATTCACTCTTCTTTTCTTTTTTGTAGTAATCAGCTATTTGCCCTAAACTATGAGCAGCCTTCTGAAATTCTGAAGTCCATGAAGTGGTCAGGAGTAAACATGCTGTAAATGATTATTTCTTAATAGGGGCTCAAGCTGGGAGGAGATGCAGCTGTTGGTGCTAATGGAACCAAGCTGTTATAATTAATAGCAGACGACTACCCACAGAACACAGTCACCTCTTGACTCGTGCATTCACTACCCAGCCAGCCTGCCAGGGCAATCCCCACAGCCTGCTCCGAGCCAGAGGTGGTACTGGTGTCCTCAGCACCCAGCCAAGGGCTTGGAAAATCCCTCTGGGTGCTCTTTGCTTTCTGAGGTAGAAATGTGTGTTCTTGAGGTCTTCATCTTCATGGAACAGCTGCCGCCCTCTCACCTCCTGTCTGAGTCACAGCCCATGGGTGATGCCAGTGGGGGCTGTGAGCATTGGGCTGATTCAGTGTGTTCTCAGAGTCCTCTCATTATCTGTTCTTGCAGGTGTGACAGTGATGCCATGATGATTTTTTGCTTTTTATATATACCCCCTTTTTATATACTCTTTTATATAGCTTTTATGTATTCTTAAGTGTTTTTTAGCCCCCATATTTCTAATTCTTCAGGTTTGATAAATAGCATAGACCCAAATATTCTGTTAAGCCAGGAGACCAAACATCTCAGAAGCCGCAGACACCAAGGTCTTGTCTGGAGCACATTTTGTAAACTGAGATAGGCCTGTCCAGGGAGGGAAAGTTCCTCGGGGAGGGGGGTTCGCTCAGCCTCTCATTGGGGAATCTTTGATAGATATGCTAATTGGCAAGGCCTATAATGTTATACCCAAACTATTGTGGGTGCATTTTTCAATGTGCATTCCAATGTGTTTCACATGGATGGGGTGCACCAAGGATCCTTAAAATAAATACTGAGGTAAAACCCCTTTTTCCCTTCTAACTGTGTTTGGTTCTTCATTTTAAGACCAAAGACAGGCATCAGCCGGGCTACTGCTCTACAGGGTTAAATTAGCCCTGGGAAATATTCACACAGTATCTTCTCAGCAGGGGCTTTTCATTTCTTTGGCCTGGAGTTTTCTGATAACTATGTCTCCACCTAAATCAATAAATACCTGTAGAAATGATTCACTCAATTCACAGATGAGTGGTCTTCATGAAAGCCAAAAGAAAATAGAAATAAAATGATCTAAACAAAAGAGACTTCTCATCATACTGATCATACTGAGAAATGTGTTTATATTGTCATTTTCACTTTGCTTGGTGGCTTGCATGAAAGAGGTTAGTAACAATATACAATATTTATTCATCTGCATTATCAAGTGCCATTTGAGGCACATCCATAACCTTTTACATATGCCAGCTTTGGTATTTGAATTCACCTATGTTTGCTGAATGCAAGTTCTTTTGCCAATGTGCAGGCAGTAATAGAGTTTTACCTATGAAAATCTCTTCTACAGGATGTACAGTGATGAAATCAAACCTTACAGTCTGCTCTGGCCCGTATGATAATTGTCACATACCATCTCTTCTGGAGCAGATCTGTGCTGTTCCTGTCAAAGAACTCACAAAGCTGTGTGACTGAAGGCTGTGCCTAGCCAGAGTCTCAGCTACCTAAAAATCTCTGTCCCTCCTAATGATTTAAAGAGGTTTATGGAACTATTTAAACAGAATGGTGTAAAAGACAAAGATTAGTGCAATTTAATTGACTGAGATACAAAGTGAGTTCTGTGCCTGAGAGATACACTGACACACAGGTGACAGCAACCACACACCACACTTCCCACCCCTCACCTTTTGAATCCAGTGGTTGTGCAGTACAATTATCCAAATTGTTCCTCACCAAAACACTCGAACTTCCAAAAATGAGCACACATTATGCAGCACTGCCAGACACTATTAGTCAAACAGGTAAGGCCAATGTTCCAATGAGAAATTGTCCTCAAGACAATTCAGAATGCCTTCAGCAAGTCATCTTGCCTGCCTTACCGCTTATTTATCCACAGTCTTTACAACGGTACATAGCAATTAGTCACAAATTAAAACACTTGGATTATTCAAACTGTGGTTACCCAGTTAATCACTGGAAAACCAGAAATTACTTAGAAGTCCACTCTGTATTGGGATTCTTTTCCATGCAGATATTAGCAGAAAAAGAGTGGAAAATTTTGAAGTCTGGTAGACAGTTACGTGGTTTCATTGCTTGAAAGGAACAACAGTTCAGATGCAAATTATAGGGATTTCACTGTTAGAAAAATTGAGACTTTTTATTTCATCTGGAGTGGAGAGAGTTTGCTGGAAATCTAATCAGAGAGCTAAGATGTAAAAGTTATGGTTGCTACCTTTAAAAGCAGAACATGGCATTGGAAAGCAAGCTAGAAGTCCTGACTGTAACTCCAGTCCAGTTTTTCTATCTGAAAGCAGAAAAGTGATGGATTAAATGTTAATGGTTATTGTTCAAAAAGAATCTCTTGGATTTATACGTTCATAGAATCTGACATTTTAGCCCAATTCAAGATTTCAAATAGTGCAGCTCTACAAAGATTTTATTAGAAAAATTAATAATTAAATTAATCCATGTTTTATTTTTCCATAGGAAAGATTTTTCCTTTTCAGAGATATGTGCTTATGACATGTAAAAAGTCATTTCTAGAAACAGATTTCCATAGAACTTTGTTTTCCCTCATATTTCTTTACCTTTTTGGCTATTCTTTTATCATTTTTACTTAATAAATTTAAGAGTTGAGCATGTAAAAACAAGATCTATACTTTGAACAAGAGTACAGTTTGCAAGATTTGCACATGAATCTATCTGTATGTAGAAAACTCTGCTATTCTGTGCAGAATATTAAAGTCAATACAAGGAGTGTGAGAATCTGTGCAGAGTTTGTTTGAATGCTAATAAATCATGGAATCACTTTGTTTTCTGACCACTGGGACTTGCCACGTAGGAAATACTCACTTCAACACAGAGGAGTGCCTTGCGCACAATTTTTCATACCTCCTCAAATCATTGGCATTTGGTTAAAGAGCAGACATCCTCAGTGGCAAAGGAAAAGGAGTTTTCAAAGCACAAGCAGCATACTTATCCTCCCATCCTTCAATTTGATGATAATACTACTAATTGTTTAATTTTAATTTTATTACTCTTATAGTCATATCTATAAAATCTTCATGGTTTTGGCTGAAAAGGGCAAATGTTCATGTGGGTGTGAGCACACAAAGTACAAAGCTTCCGATTGCAAGTTAATTGAAAATTACATTGGGTATCTGTACATTGCATTGAGGTTTGTATGTTTAGTTGCATATTAATACATGTGTTTGTAGAAATATACACACACATATTTACAGGTAAATTTGCACATATGCAAAATGTTTATATATGTTTGTGTGTGCATTTATATATAGATGTATATGCAGATATGGTTTTATTCCTTCCTGAAATAATGTACTGTATTCATACTTCTACCAGAATCTTCTCTAAGGCACTCTCTAAACTAAATGCATTTGAGGTAAGGAAGAGGATGGTCCTGCCAGGCAGTGTTTTGAAGTGGAAATGAGAAAGAGCTAATTTTCTTCACAACAGTAGGCACAACCAAAGACCTATCAATATAGTACAGGAGAGGCAGAGAAGGCAGAAACATGCTTTCATGTGAAATTGAAGTTGTCTAAGAATATCACTGTTGAAATCTTTAACATACTCCTCCTCTACAAAAAAATGAGGGAAAGTGACAAGCCTATCTTTTTCTTTTCCAGTTCAATGACAAAAATCTTCTTTAAACTGATTTTACTACAGGGTAGCCATCTTACTTTGGAACAAAAAATGCTGTTTGTCATGCTGGCCCTCTACACCAAAGCATGAAAACACATGGACAAACCAACCCTCCTGGAAAAAATGTCCATAATTATTGTGGTACACCACCCTTCTTTCCAGGCTAAGGGCCAGCCTTTTGAAGGTAGGACTATTATTTCTCAATAGAGCAGAAAAAGATTTATAGAACACTCCAGTTGAAAGTGGAGAATGCCATGAGAACATTCTAGGCAGTCAGCACAGAGAGCCTGGAGGCAGGTTCACATCAGCTGCTGCTTCACTGTCCTTTGTGCTTCACCAAGATCTGCTGGGAATTCAATTAGTGCTTTGGAAGAGGAAACACACTGTTCACTGTCCATCTGTGGCAGCACTTCAGCATCACCAAGGGCTGGAAGACCCTTATCAAGTGTGAGACTGAAAAGGTAAAGTGGTATTTTCCAGCACAGTTTGTGCCTCATGGTAATGAAAGGAATTTTTTTCCTTTTTGAATTGAAGGGAATAAGCAAGAGAAAACAGGGATTAAAACGTAAATGTTTGGTAACAAAGTAAAACACATTTACATACCTCATTTATACACACCTATGTGCATCTACTCAATAGTACCTGTATGTTTGCAAAAGGAGATTAATTTGAAAGTATAGAAGAAACAACTTTTTATAGCATTTCTCGTGAAAAAATCATTCTGGTCATGATTCTGATCACAATAATCCTCTTTCACATATTTCATTTTTTCATCCTGAATGAGGGACTGGTTGAATTCTAAGGCCATTTCAGATTTGACAGTGTGCCGCAGAGTAGAGGGAAAACAAGCAGCAGAGCCAAGGAAGCACACTTGTCATGCCTCCCCTCACAGGAAAGATTGTAAAGTAAACTTGGTTTCTCTTCTCTCACAGCCAGTTTTCACGTTCTGTGCAGAACTCTCATACTGGTGGTGTATTTCAATTTTCTGCAAGCACAAATCATGCTGCTCTAACTCTAATTACACACATTTTCAGTAAAATACCGAATTCTTAATTTTCTTAATTAGCTTTGATATTTTAGCTTCCACACTGATCTTTCAATCTTTCTTGCATATTTCAGTTTGGAAGTAATATAGTTCTGTATTGCATATACATAAAACAATGTGTATTTTTTTTTTGCTTGTTTCATACTTAGACACAAACTTTTCATTTAAATGATGCAAGCCTAATTTTCTTTTTTCTCACTTTTCTTTCCTCCTTAATGGTTAGTAAGGAATAATTATTCTTTCCAGAGCTGTTACAGGAATAGTTACAATAGTGATTGAAATGATGATTTTTGGTACAATGGTGTGAATGATACTTAGAGACTGTTATTCATTCACCTGGTTCAAGTTATTGATAATACTTATATAATAATTCTGACCTATATTCTCAAGAAAGTTCTGCAACCATTTTACTGTGAGTCTTAACTCCCCATAAGAGGAAGCATTTTGCAAACACAGTAGTGTTGTCTGGAACAGAAAACAAACAAAACACAAAAAACATAGCCACAAACAAACAAAAAAACAACTTAAAAAAAATCTCCTGAGTGTTGTGGCCTCAGTCCAAGCAGGCAGGGGGTTACTGAAATCTATTTATTTATGGTGTATCTGAAAGGCTTTACAGGAGCTGCTCAACTGTGGGTATTGAGGTCTACTTACCTATCATGTTGGCACTGCTTTGAGGTAGATATGTAGACTTCTCTTTATGCCAAATGAGCCGATACTCAGGAGTGAGAGGATAGAAATCTTTCAGTCATCTATCAGATGATATCATGGCTTATACCTATTTTTTGCTGTATGAAACAATTTTTATAAGCTTCTCATTGTATACAGGTACACAAAATTAACAAAAACACTTTCTTTAAAAAAAAACAAAACACATTTGTATTAAAGAATGCATTTGTATTTGTTTTTACCAGCTGATAGCATCTGGATATTTTCTTTCAACTCCCCAAAATTAAGATGTTAGACCTTTATTATATCCCTCCCTTAGGCACAGAGCTGCTGCTTTTACAGAAGCTATTCCATAATTTCTAATCCTATCCTGGAGAGTGTCAGTGTAAATCTAGATTGGGAGGTGACAGCGCTATGATGAGAAATAAGAATCTACTTCTCTATTTATTTTTTTAACTGCCAAAAAAAAAAAAGAGATTTGTGTGTTCCTAGTCAGCTGAGTTGCAGTGAAGACATTTGTGTTCTGCTGCTGGCTTGTCAAGCCATGTGATTTAATTTCTTCTCCAGAGACTTATCTGGAAAAGTTTAATAATATTTTTATCATAGAGATTTAATGTTATGATGTTGATGATAATAATAGTAAACAGAAAGAGATGTGAGGCATAATGGGTTAATGCTTCTTAAGCATAGAGAAGGTCATAAAAGAAGAACACTGGAAATGTAAAGTACAAAACTGTTTTGTTACATTATTGTTATTATTATCTAAAACTAGGATAACCACAATATATACGTGAGGCAGGGAATTCTGTGTGAGGTGGCATTTTTACAGCACTTCATATGTTTCTTACACAGAGATTCTCACATTCTGTGTGTTCTTACATCCTTATCCTGTAAAATATTTAATTCCTGGGTAGTTCATTAATACATACAAATACTATGTTTTCAGATTGGTCCCAAATTTGTTACCTTGCAAATTTGTGCCATCCTGGAATAAAACTCATGGTTCCTGCTTAAGATGAGCATAGTAAAACCAGTTGTGTTTCAGATTTCTTTGTGGGAAAGAAAAGAAAGAGTTCGGCACAACTCGCTGCATCATAGCTGCGTTAACCCCTTCCTGAATGACAAATTCAACCAAAATATTTCAGTGAAATACTTTAGCACGTATAGAGCATCAATATTTTGATACACTAGCTTTATTCATTGGCCTGCCTTAATAAAATAATCATCCTCAGCAATTTTTTCTCATAAACATGGCCAGGAAATTTCTGAAGGAAACAGTACTTCGTTTTCCATTGCTTGTTAAGCAAACAAAGTAGAAATGACAGATAGATGGTGACCCGTATTGTCAACTACTATTTGAGTCCCGGGTGGAGGGGAGCACCTTTTGCAATGTGTCATTTACTGAGGATTTTATGAAAACAGAAGTGTCACTGCCTGAGTTCAGATTAGGAAACTCAACCTGTCAAGTGTCTGATTTTTACAAAACTCTCCCTTTTGCCCTACAACCTGCATTTTCATGTGGCTTTATATTATTTTTTCAATCAATAAAACTTGAGAGCAGTGCCTCCTTGTTGAGATCTAAGGTTAAGTTCCACATACCTTTTGTAAACAGAATTCTACAAAAGGCTCCCTGAGGACAGCTATTGATTAGGGCTGTGATGTTCAGCTGTATTACCTGGCATCAAGGGGACAAGTGTGCTAAACACCTGCAAGTGCAGCCAGGGAGGTATCCTAAGGGGAAGGGCAGCACCTGGAAATGGTGAACTCCCAGGAACAGAAAGTGAGGTAAGGAACTTGTCTCTTGTTAGGAACAGTGGGAATGGTGTAGAGTTAAAGAAGAGGAAATGAAAGAAAAAGTTGTTGAATGTCGTTGTGTAAGTGGTTTCTGCAGCAGGGACAGAGCATGTGATGGAGCAGCCGACTGCAGAGCACAAATGGAGCGAGTGCAGCTCCAGGTGCAGGGACAGCGTGTGGCTGCTGGGCTGTGGGACCACGGCTGAGCTGTGCGACACTGGAGCAGCTTCACAACTCTCCCCCTTTTGCTTTGGACATATAATGGGGTTTTGATTCGCATTATCAGTGCCACTCTGCCAAATGCTGTTAGAGGAATATTTTCCTAGGTATCATTGGTTGCCTGGACTCTGAACTATGCACTTCTTGTCTGATCAAAGAGCCCACCAATGTATAGGCTTCTGGGCGACTGCCCAAAAAGACAGAAGAAAACAAACGCTAGGAAGCTCAGGAATCAGTGGGTCTTCCCTAATCACTTCTGCCCCTTTGGCCATGGCTGGAGGACAAAGGATTTACAGCTGCCAGTTTATGTATATTAAATGTATTGTATACACTGTGTTTCATTTTTACCTTGTTGGTCTCTCTGGGAGGGCTGACAGGATTATAAAATGGAAAAGCAAAGATTACACACACCCTGAATAATCAAACGGCTGGGTATAGATTGCACTTTTAAATTTTCACCATATAAGTCTATTCTAGAAAAAATATACAAGCTAGAAAAAGTGAAGCAGTCCCCAATTACTCACGTGCCAAATATTTTCATTGTTTTTCTTTGCTTTGCTTTTGTAGCTCCACACTAAGCACCTAAATTAAATTCCGTAAAAATCCTGCTGTCTTTTCCTCCTAAATACACTTCTTTTCCAAAAGCTGAAATGAGAAAATGCATGTGGATAAAGAGACAGAGTAAGAAAAGAATCCCAAGGAGATCTTGACCCTGTAATCTTTGATATTGCAGCCCAGCATGTTAACATTAGGCCACTGCATCACATGGTGCAGAAGTGTGAGTTTAAAGGCCAATGAACTCTGCAGATTTTCCAGTCTTTCACAGTTACAGAAGCACCTGTACTAAATATATTTGTGTTGATGTTTCAATAGCTGTCACAGGGTTCTTAATGACTGACCTGTGGTACCTGAGCTACTCAGTGGAAATGCAGTGGGGACAATAATTTTTGCTTGCCTTTACACTGAACAGATATCTGTGCTGAAGGATGGACAAACTTTGAGTTTTGTGACAAATAATTTCAAATGTGCACCACTTTTCTGAGGAGAGCATCTCAAAATCTGGCTGAAAAGTCTAGGTTCTATTTCTGTAGGCTGGCGAAAGAATGGCTTTGAGTAAGTGTAAGTGCCAACATTCAAATCAGAATGTTCATATTATAACTCTGTTTATCTCTGACTTTTTGCTCTTTGTAAATGGACAATGACTATGTTGGCAGCATTGCAAAATGCATCGTGTGTGTATGTATCTATGTGAAGCACATGAATGCACTCCATTTTTCTCACAAGGATTATTTTAAAATATTTTGCATATTCAATCACCTCCATCTTTACAATAACATCAGCAATGTGCTGCAAAGACACTTCAGGGAAGGGAAAGTAGATTGTTAATACCAGTGTATCACCTGCCATCTGGATACACTTAACACATGGTGAGATGTAAAGATTCAGCCATTTGTGGAATTTGATCCCAGAGCTCGCTTTCAATCAGGTAAAGTCATGTCTAGGCAGGCACAGATGTTGTATGTACATAATGTAGTTCATTTAATTTATTGCCTACTTGTGTTAGAATAACGCTGTGCTGGGATTAGTGCAGAGCCACAGTGCTCTGCTAGGTGAACTGGTGACATTCTAGTTCAAAGGAGAGTGATCCATGCCATCCCCAGTGCATGGCAGCTCGTTTATAACAGCTTCACCGAGGTGGTCCATTCCCACTGATTTAGATCATGGCCACAGGAATGCAATGGAACAGTGAGTTTGCTTATCATCTACCCATTGGGTGCTGTGTGCTAAAAAATCCATAGTAGTATCATCAGACTTTTCCACAAAATAAATATAGCAATTCAAGTGATTCTTCCTGTGTATTGCAGACCAGTGTTGTTTCCAGTTCTTTCTGCCCATATCCTGCCTGTGGGCCCAGGGTGCACCCCATTTTCCTTTACCAGCTTTAGCATATATGGTCCTGAACATGTAGATGGAATCCTGTGTAATACGCACCGCTTTAACAGGTAGACAGTGGAAGAGTGCTGTAAAAAAACTCAAAATCTAAGTACATTCTAAGGTCTTCTTTAGTGGAACAGTTTCTTTTATTTACATGAATAGTTACATTTATGGAGGCAGCCGTATTTAAAACACTCAAATTCCTCTGCAAATTCACCACATCCACAAATGTATTTACATGGTCTTTTCCCTACTCAGAAATACCCAAATTCTTTATTGTTTTTTCTTTGAATAAAAATGTAACTCTTCTCCACGTATGTTGTCTTTGCAGATCTGTACTCTTGGAATACACATTCAGTTAGCAAAACAACCAGTGACATAGATTATAATGATATTGCCAGGCACCCTGACTGATGCATAGATGTCCCTTTTTGATACTGCAGCACATGTCACTGTTGAGCAGTGCAATGTGTTTGTGTAGCAGCTCCCGTGCCCTGTCCTGAGCCTGTGCGTTCATTGTCAACACCGTAACACCCCACTCCCATTTCACATGTGCAGGAAGATACCGGCGAGGAAAAGTGGAAGGATGTATTTCGGAAATGTCAGTGCTGACCATTAACCTCCAGCTGCAGGATTAGGATTGCACACCACGGGCTCAGGGCAGGAGAGCTGCGCTCATGCAGTAGTGACAGAGGAAAAGCAGGGAGGAGGCTCCCTGTCTCTGCAGGTGGAAGAGGGACAGTAGGAGAACTGCAAAAGGCTGGCAGAGGTAGACCAGTCGGTTTCTCCTCTCCATTGGCAGATGGCACTAAAACATTTCAGTCAGTTCTGTCCATGCCCAATCTGGTTCTGTTCTAAGGGAGCTGAAATCCTCCCGAGCCCACCATCTGTCACCCACCCTGCCATACGCACGAGGAGGTAGGCATGTACATCCTCCAGGGAAAGATGGTGGCATCCATTTCCAGAACAGGGCTGCTATTCACCACAACTGGGGATACTGAAATGTGCTAAAAATTCAGTGTTCCCCATCTACACATAGCATCTCTGCTGTACATCCTGTAGCTCAGGAAAGAGAGCTGTCTACTGCTTGGCCATTTCATTGATCCCCAAAGGCTGGATGTTGTCTGGAATATGCCACTCAAAAGTTGACATTTAAAGTGTAAATTTAGCATTTGTCAAAATTTGCAGTCTGTATGTGATATCTTCCCTAGGAATATATTACTCTTAACAAAATTTTTACCTAATGCCAAAATACCCTTGGTTACCTCTAACAATAGCAAGCTTATCTTCCTTTCTATTTCTGAAGCTATAGAAGGCCCTCATGAGTTTCTGCACAGTAGTGGCATTGCACCTCCTTATTTCCCTGTTGAAGATGGCATTCCTTTTTCTTGCCTTTGTTACAGATTCAGGCTGCCTTTCATATATTAGAAGCTCTGTAAACAAGGCAAGTGGTAGAGAGTTTTGTGCATTACACATTAAGACAGACAAGGTCAATAGCAAATGAAACAAGAGTTTGAAAGGTGTAATAGGGAAGCAAGTTTCAAATATTACTTGGAGTGATGCTGGCTGATTGACAGTCAGCCACCAGGAAAGAACATCATCTCTCAAACTCCTAGAAAATTAATGTATTTGTCCATTTTCATACTTGTTTCAGATTCCATGGCTACCCATGCTGTCTTGCCCCACAGGATGTTAAATAATAACAGTCTTCAGGCAGCAAAGAGAAGAACTAATTGTCATTATTCTTCTACTTCACCACTGCTGCTGTAATTGGAAGTTATCTCCTTATAATTGCATCTGTAGTGAATAGTAATTATAATTCTTATCATTAGTTTTTTCTTTTAATTAGTTTTTTTTCCCTTATAAAATAATATTTTGTACTAGTTCTTGTCTGACTTAAGGACACAAAGATGGTCACTCTATTGGCACTGTTGTCGCTGTGTTGTTAATTGCAAAGGTGGATTTTACACAGCTCACAGTAAACCTATGACATGAGCAGTAAAATCGAGTCAGGGAACAGCTGGAGAACATGAGCTGTGAATAGGAGAGAAGAGCTTTCATTTTAATCCTTCCTTAGTCTGTACATAGAGTGCTGAACGTAGAGGCTGAGTATTACTACTGAGTAGAGCTTTGAAATTAATTTAGATCAAACTGAATCTCTTAACCAAAAAAGCAAGCTTGCCAGCTCTTACTCAAATCAAACAGATAATGCTTTTTAAAAATCATATTTTTACATCAGCTTTCTGGTCTATTTAAGAATGGGAGCAAACATTTTATCAACAGGGTATAACCTATACAGAGTGAGCACAATGAAAGGATTCCCGAGCTCTCTCTGGAGAGTTTTTTCCCAGACAAGAGTGAAAGTCTCATATCTTTTCCAATAGCTCTATTTTGTTACCCAAAAATGTTAATTTCATTTAAAAAATATTAATATTCTAGAATTATACAGCATAATACAAAAGAGAGGTTGACTATGATGTTTTATGAGCTTCCCTTCCTTATATATCATATAAGCATAAAGCTCTTCTGAGTCTGCTCACAAACTGAGAAAATGCTGATAGCTTTAGCAAATAATAAAACATATTTTGACTGCCAATTTTAAATTTAATTTGAGCTGTAAATATTCATTAAATACTATATTACTGTATGTGTGTGTGTTACCAGTATATTTGTAACATTCATTTGCAGGTCTAAACAGCAGTGTAAGATTCGGCTTGCAGCACCCAGTTGAGTGAACGCTGGTTATTTTGTAAATCATTCTTCTAATTTTTAGACTAGGCAATAGGAGTATCTGCAGCTGAAAACACATGGTGAAAGGGTCTGCAGTGAACAATAAGTTCCAGAAGCACATTCCATATGGATTGTGATGGACAATACTTGCCGAATGTAGTCCCACTGTACTTCCTGCTATGTTGTTGCTCAGACTAAAAGCCCACTATATGTGGGCTTTTCATCCTTTTTTTTAACCGTCCCTTTGAATCAGATGTGCTAGAAATCTCTCCTTCTCCTCATTTTTCAGCTTGGACTTAGTATTGTGCACATTCTTAAGACTTTGAAAATCGTAATTTTAATCTGACGCATATTTTCTCCCAGCTCCAAAATTTTGCATTATAATTTGATCAAAACTTCTTTTTATTAGCAGGGTGCACTATATATAGATAGAACATGTGTTTGACATTTTCATAGCAAAACACAGACCATGTGTGTAGAAAATTGCATTATGAGTCAGCTTACCTGTTTATTTACTTCTATTTTTTCCTTGAAAAAATAAAAGAATTGACAGATGCAGAAGTTTAATTAAGAGGAAGCTATTTTGGCTTTCTGTTCATAAAAGAGAAAAATATATGAGACTACAAAACTTCTCTTGTCTTCCTTTGCTTTTTGAATTGGTGTGATTTAACCCTTATGTGAAAACTCTCTGTATCTCCAAACCCCTATTTGTACATACAGAGATAAGTTTCCACTTGTCGAATGAAATCTTGTGTGCCAAGATGCAGCCTTTAGGGAATTTTTAACAACGAGTTATAAGCCCCAAGGAACAGGGATTTGTAAAAGAAATGCTGACACAACCTTAACTAAAGTGGTGCAAAAAGGCAAGGATACAATCTAATTAAAACAACAGAAGCCCAGTACTGCTGCCTGTCAGTATCTGAGCAGGTCTCCTTGACAAGTTCTCTGATTTTTAGCTTTACAGCTTTAACAGCATCAACTGGTTTTTTTGAGGGTGGTTTGTTGATTTGTTTTGTGGTTTTATGTTTTTTTTTTCTTTTAACAGATGTATTAGAAGAGTTTTATAAAACTGCAGCAGAAGGCAAAACAGCAGTGAAATGATTGAAGATGTGCATTTGAATCAGTTTGGTTTGTAGGGATTACTCAGACTATATGAAAATCCATGAAGGTCATAATGACATTTATGTCATTCTAAAACTGATGTGTGCTACTTTTTATTCCCTTTGTACACTAAACAATTTTAAATGTACTGTTGAATTAAAAAGTAGTTGTCTTCAGCTTTTAGTGCAAAACCAACTTCTAAGAAAACATATGTAATCTCATCTTTTGGAGCTAAATGGCATTTTCAACGATGCTGCAATTTCACCAGAATTAAAACCAAATATCTACTCCAGCAAATTAGTTAATGTGTAGTTTCTGCAAGCAAACATTTATGGGGGAAATGGTTTTTTTATTTTTTAAATAAAATATTTCAATTATTAATATTTTAAAAAATACTAGGGTTTTTTTTTAAAAATGTTGAAGCCTTCCTTTTGCTGTCATTGCTGACTGAAGTCTGAGAGTCAGAAAAAGAAGTACCTTCCATTCTATCCATGCCATCTACAAGCTTTCTGTTTAAAAGTATGACTTTTTAAAAATTAATTTGTTACAGGCAGATATATATTCAAAATTCATAAATATGTAATAAATAAATGCTATATTATCGTTTTCAGTAGGTATCTGATTTCTAATAGTCAGACACCTTGTCACAGGAGCTCCAAAATCAAATGCGTTGTATTCCTAAATTACCAAAATACGAGCAGACTCAATTTTAGCAACCACATAATCCATGGCTTTAGTGTTCTGCATTTAAACTTTCTGTCTCCTCCATCATTTTTCAGCTAGAAACAGAGGGGAGAAAATAAAGCTGAGATTCGTAGATTTCCACCTCAAAGATCTGTGGGCAACAGTGAAAATACACAATTAGTATATTGAAAGCACCTTATTAACTGAGCGTGTTTCACAAAGCATTTTGTCATATGTGTTAATTTGTGCTTACATGCTCTTCTGATTCTGTCTAACTAGTTTTTTGTATAAACAGATTCCTTTTCATATTTTTTAATCACAGATACATTTTAAAAGGTTTAGTTTGCTCTAATTCCTTAATCCTTATTCTTTAAATAAGTGGAAGTTAAGGTTTCCAGCTCTTGCTTAACCAGTGGCCTTTGTGCTGTGTGCCTGTGGCCAGCACTGACCTTGCAGAAGTACAGCTTGGCAGATACCAGTCATTGTGCTTCATTTCAAATATTATGATGGCACCAGTTGAATCTGAAGATCCAAATAAATATAAACGTTTTGCATGGTTTGATAATGTGAAAAAATCATCCTTTGACCCTTATTGCTTTGAGTTGTGCTTGCAGATCCAGAGCAGTATTTGACTCCAGGGACTGGTCATGCCTACCAGAGGAGCAAGGCATAGGTGACACAAAATAGCAGTTTTGAGTTACCCTCACCTGTTTAACCCAAATGTAAATCTATGCCTACAAAATAGCTCCTTTGCTGGGAAAGGGAGAGAAAAAAGTAATTACTCCCATATCAAAATGACTGAAAATCAAGACAAAGTTAGTAAAGAGAATCATATTGCTCATGCTCTTTGCCTTAATGCTAATAAAATCATTTTGGTGGTTTTCCCAGCAATTAGAAGACTTTTCTAAAATACATTCCTAAATACTTATGTAAAAGAAGCACGCACAGCATGGAATATATTTATTAACCATCTTTTCATAACTTCAAAGCTTTTAATTTTTACTGAATTTCACCAGCAGAAGAATTTTTCTCAAAACATCCCTCTGAACAGTGTTTGGGTCTCTTAAAATACAGCAATTGGAGTGGATCAGCAGTTGGTAAAATTAATCTAAAGTAACTGTTTATTCAGTGTGGCTCTAATATAATCCTACAGCTTTAAAGAATTTCAAAACCTAAAAATATATAATTATATCCTGAAGATATTAATGAGTATGGGGGAAAATGTTATCAATAAAATTCCTAACCCACAGATGGTGCATCTGGAATGGGGATCAATCGGCAGAGGTCAAATCTCACTTGTAAATTGTGTCCCAGATTACATAAGAAATCACTAGACATTTGAAAACTAGACAGATTTCCAGAATTCAAGAGTTCACATTCCCATTTTAGGCTTTATGGGAGCCTATTTTACACAAACAAAATGATACATGGGCAGATACTTTTATTAAAGTCATAAAGAGCATTCCTAAGGAGGTTTTGACATTTTTCAGATATTTTGTTTACCCAGGAGAATTTTACTAGTTACATCCACATGTTGCTGCTAGAATAACATCCTTTTAAACACTAGTACTGTGGTATAATAGCATTTTTCTTTTGCTTAGCTCAAAGCTTTTCCTAGGACTCAAAAAAAGAAAAAATCTGCAAAGCAAATGTGGAACCTTGTTTGCAGCAAATATATTGATTTAAACCTACATGCCAGGTTACATGGAAATTTCTGCTGTGAAATAAGAGCTCACATCAAATTTGGAACATGTCAGAGTGTGGACTGATGTTAAGACTGATTTTAAGACTGATGTATCATAGAATGGATTGGTCGCAGAATATTGACACTCTTGAGACAGAATTAGATACTCAGACTGTGATTTTTGTCTTCACACCATGGCATTATGTTATGCAGCTGCATCAATGACCATAAAGATCTCGTTTTGAAATTAAAAGCAGCTGTTTTTCTGTATCTGAGTGTTCAAATTCAATGGAATATTGTGTTTGAGACAGCCCAGTTACTGCTAGATGTATTCTCTTCCCAAAAGAGATTTTAGAAGAATTCATTACCTGGGCAGTGTTCATACAGTGAAGAGGAAGATTAATTTTGGTAAGGGTTAGATATTTTTAACTAATGCAACAGGGTTTGTATTATCTACCACTGCTGTCCAAGTTTTCTGGATAGATCCTGAAGTATTCACTTTCCTGGCACTGAAATATCTCGGGATTTGTTTGTTTCTCAAAACAAAAATCTGTTTACCTGTGTATTTATCCAGCACAGCTTGTAAATGTTCTCCTCAAATCTTTGACAGAGTTCATGAGTTAAGAAGGTGGAATGGGAGTCAAGGTAGGGCAGGAGGAAGATCTGGGGATGATGGGAATCCAATAGATGATGACACTCAGCAAAGGAGATGGGTTTTCCAAGGAAATAGAAACAAAATCAAGTACTTCTACTGCACTGCACTTCTGAAGATAAGGACCTATTTGTTATAAATAGAAAGTGCTTCCGTGGCACCAGGGTGGCTCAGAAAGTGCAGCCACTAAACTACACAGAAAGCATTTCTCTTATTTGAGAAAAACAGAGCAGGCTGTAAGGCACATTCCTGAATATCCTACTGCTTAATAGCAAAGTAGAATTGAAAATGGTAAAGATGGTAGAAAAAGATGAGAAATCGATGAAGATTCTTTTATGTGTACATTGGAACACATTAAGGTATGTTTTCAGGGACAGGGAAAATTGGAACACTTTTGTTGTCAATCCTCTTTGTTTTGTTGAATGCTTCTTTGCACATATGTTGATAGTGTTTCACTGCATTTTTGGTTCATAATACTTGTGTTACCATGATAGCTTAAACTGGCTTCAGAGAAGTTTGTATTTGTACGAGGTCACTGACCAAGGACAGGAGAAAACAATTAAAGGAGTGAAAAAAAAGGAGGAAAAAAAGACTCTGAAAGCTTTGAAAGAGCTGTTACATTTCATAAAGATGAAATGATCTTAAATTATTATAATACGCTGAGCAAATTGTGTGCCTAAATACTGTACATGTATTGCTGGAAGAATCAGGTGCATTTAAAATCCCTAAGTACAATGAACCTCATTTCTTACCATAAATGCCTTAGACCTCTTCTGCCCACTATGACTGGTAAAGGGGGGCCCAAAGAGTCAAATAGGAAATGTTTCATTTCTATTTCACAAAGAGTAGGTGAGGAACAACTATTTCAGGTGGGATATTCTGTGCTGCTGCTTGAAGATATTCTGGCATTAATGCATCTTCTCGGGGCAGCTGGCTGGAATACATGAATCCAGCAACTGAAAGATCTGTCAAAGGTGTTCTTTTATATATTCTCACCAAAAAAAAAAAAAAACAAAAATAAAAAATAAACAAACAACAACAACAAAAAAATACCCCATGATATCTTTCAATTATGCATTTCAGAGGCATTTACAACCTAAAAAGAAATTATGAGATTATTATCTGTTTCAAATGCACCTGGATGTTTGCAATTCAGCATAACTTGGTGTTATCCCACAGTTTCTTAAGTTTTCTACTAAGAATTAAATACAGGATCACCCAAGGCCTTTACAGGGTCACCCAAGGGGTTCAGTGTTGACACTGATGTGACATGCAGCCCCCAAAGTGGTGCAATGGCAGTGCTCTCCCCATTGCCTGCAGCCAGCACAAAATAATACCTCAGCAAATAGAAAACTCTGACAATGAGTCCCAGAGAATACAATTTGGATCTCTTTTGACTTTGTGAACCATGCTGACTCAAATCTCATTGAACAACTGGGTGTATGTGGCGATAGCCTGTGATGGTTTTGACTCTTTCATGAATGGACACAAATGGATTCTCAGAAAATTTCCTTAGGGTGAAGTTTCTGCCAGGCACCATCAAGGTGGATATAATTATGGGAATTATAATAAAAATATTTTTCTGATTGAACAATTAGACCAACATGATGATCAAGTTTTTCATGATCATCAATAATGCAAAGTAATCAGTGTGATATTTTGTTTTACCACCTGGTAATTTTAAGAAGATCCCCTTTATCATGGAAGTGACCTATAGAAACAAAAGAAATTAAATCTATGGAATTTTCTAGAATTTTATAGAATTTTAACTGCATCACATTAAAAGAAATTATTCAAAAGGTTCAGAATTGAATGGAAAATATTAGTCTCCTGTAGTGTTTTTGGGTAACCTGCCAAATCTAGAATTTACAATGAAAAGGTTGTTTGAAAATTCTTTTGAAAGGATTTATGTTCTCTGATAAACTTCTTCTCTAAATTAATGTATTTCTGTTATGAAACCATAAAGATGCAGAAAGCAGACAACTGGTTTTTGTTGTAAGTAGGTCTGGTTCACATTGCTTTGTGGTGGTTTGGACACATTGGGGGATCCTGATCCGCCCAATTCCAACAGCTTTTTGTGTTCTTTACTACAGGGGTTCCGATTTATTTTTCCGCTTAAGTCGATATGAAGTCAGAAACCCAAATGCATCACTGAGTATAAATGATGGTGGCTGTCAGAATGGGCTCTATCACCATTACAAGTAAGAGTAAATCAGAGCAGTCCCAAGGATGTCATAATTTATTCTGGTGACATTTACCTTAGGTGGCTGGGGATTATCATATACCAAAAAGTCACGTTTTCCCCCAATTTACATCACATTAATCATAGCTTAGCTAAACATAAAGATCCAGCTTCAGGTTCGGTTGCATGTTATATCAGCTGCCAAACATAAACTCAAAATCAGTTGCTATGGCTTCAAGCATTGCCTGGTTCATCTGTGTTCAAATACTCAGATTCAAGGAAAGAGTTTTTTTAGAAATCAATTACATCTTATTTATAAAACAGTCAGCAATGTGGAAAGTCAGATTTAAAATAATTTCAAACTTCCTGGCAGTAAATAAAAGCTTAAGTCCAGCAAATAATTAGTTTATCTTCAAATTTAATAACTGTATCCGACACTGTATAAGTGGCTTAAGGGCATTAGGGTTCTTAGTGTCTGTAAACTACATTGTTGGGGCTTGTTTTTAAATATTTATAAGTCTACTATTAAGAACAAATCATTTTCTCAATCTATTTCACTAACAGAAATTATTTATAAGTATATCATTAATTATTTATATTTTCCTGGTATTATATTTACATTAATAATTAAATGCATCTAATTATTAAATCATATAAATAAGATTTCGTTTCATTGATGAGTTCAAGTGCAAACAGCAGTTCCATCACTGACTGTAAACATTTGAAATGAGACACTCTTCAGTACCAAGCCCTCGTACTTGCTAGAAGTCAGGACAGCAACCTGCTGAGGCAACTTCTCCATCAGTGTCTGTGGTACATCATTACTGCATCCATGACAGGTTTTGGGTTCATTACTGCACCCGTGACAGGTTTTGGGTTCTCCCAGCCAGAATGAGTTTTGTCCACCTCTCACAGTTATTACAGTAGCCAGTGTCTCTACACTGACCACCAGTTCCCTCTGCTGCCTAATGACAATCACCCTTTATAGGCTAGGTAAGATTTCATTCACACTCCAGGGACCTCAGCCATCTCTTCATTAAAATTTGCAAAGTGTTCCACAAGTCAGTGAAATGTGTAACACTGCACCTTAGTCCCAGGAGTTATAACCCATCTCAAGGGACACTGATTTCTGTAGTGCCCAAAATGTCCATTTCTGCCAGTCCCAGCAGGATTGGCAGCGGCGTTTCCAAGCCACAGAAGGGTGAGGATCGTGCTCCCTGCTACACACAATGACACAGGTAACAAGTGGCTCATTTCTCACTCAGTTTTGTCTTGTACAAAATATAATTACATGGTGAGTAATATGTAACCTGTTTCAGCCCCTGATTATGACAAAGTTAGTCTAGGTTCAAAAGCCTATCATTAGTCTATCTGAAGTCTTCTGGTGATTACAGTTTTTCAGCATAAACCTTCAGCTGACACAGTCCCACTGCTATTTCTGGTCTTTGCATTATCAGAGATTACTCATTTCTAGTGATAATGTGCAGTGGCCCATATGTGCAACTTTTGTGGCAGACAGATACAAAATCTTTGCATCTTTTAAATATGTGGAATGGCTATTTTCTGGCATTATTTGCTGGCATTGGAAGCAAATCAGCCTTTTGAACTTGGCACCTGAAGAACTCAGGTCTAGAGTAATGAAATCTGGTTTTAAAGATTTTTCATCTTCTACATATTCAGATGGAATCAAAGCTAGTGTATATAGTTCTTCTGGAAGCACTCATAACAGCTCTTTTCAACTTTTCTTTCTCTTTATGAAGTGCCCTTGGGTATAGCCTAATTAATCATAGGCTAAAACTTCCCAGTAAATTACAAATAACATAGATTTACCAAATGGTAGTTTCTGTTATTCATAGCAAGTAAGCATCTGTTATAAATAGCTGCCCATAGTTGAAGGCAGACATAAAATGTTCATAAATGTTCATTATAGCACTCCATGTTTTCAGTACCAGCTTGATATTTATTTTCTCCTCAGGTCTTTATTTCTTAATGTAATCCTGAAATCTTCAGTTGCCTGCTTTCATCATGGTTTCTTTATTCTTTTAACCTATTTCCAGCCATGCTGGTTTATTGCAAAATAAAAATAAATGTAATGTCAATGGTTTCCCACACAAACAGACCCAAGGGAACACTTTAGGACAATTTGAACTACAATGAGAAAGAGCTGAGCTGATGCTAATTTATATGAACTTTTAATTTGAGGATAATACCAGAAATGAATCATAATCTTCAAGGTGAAGAAGTACATTAGCTTCCTAATTAAGCTGCCTTTACCTCACCAGTGAAAGTGACATTAATTAGGTGACATGCCTGTTTATCATTGTTTCCAATGTTATACAATCTGAATATTTATTTTCAAGAGATGATGCACTGACAGAGTATTCAAACAATGAGGAACATGCCATTGGGATAAGAAGAAATCTAAGAAAGCTTCTCTATGTGTCTTACATTAGCATAGATTTTAAAAGCCATCCAGAACCCTATATAAATAAGCAGGCAGCAAGTCTTCCCAGTTTTCTGTAGCAATGCATCTGCAATGACCCTTGCTAAGCTCATTTATAACTAACTCAGATGCATCTGCATGAGCTGTGAGTGCTACATGAATTTGAAATATATACCTGAGCATTTGTATAGCCAAGCTCTGTGAGATAGTGTCATGTTAATCTATATGCTTACTTGTTGATTATGAGCCTACTAGGTGTAAATAAAAGTGCTAGGTTTTGGACTTTTTAGAATAAAGTTATAGAATCACAGAATGGTTTGGGCTGGAAGGGACCTTAACAATCACTTAATTCCAACCCCTGCCATGGGCAGGGACACCTTCCACTATCCCAGGTTGCTCCAAGCCCTGTCCAACCTGGCCTTGGACACTTCAAGGGATGGAGCAGCCGCAGCTTGTCTGGGCAACCTGTGCCAGGGCCTCACCACCCTCACAGGGAAGAAATTTTTTCCTAATATCTCATCTGATCCTACTCTCAGTTTGAAGCCCTTCCCCCTTGTCCACTACACGGCCTTGTAACAAGTCCCTCTCCATCTTTCTTGTAAGTCCTTTGCTTTAGGTAGGTAATCGTTCCATGTCCCTTCACATTCACCCCAGTCTTGCTTCACTGTCAGTGTTTGGATCTGTCAAATGCTAAGGCCACAAACATGTGTATAAAATATTTTAAAGCGGGGCACAATGGCAGAAATAGCAGCAACAGATTGGAAACTGCGCTCTCTTGTCAATAGAGATTTTGCTTCTCTGAAGTCTCATCCAATTTTCAAGTAATTAAAATTTAATGCTCTTTAGCATGATTAGGCAGGAATCTTAATCATAAGGCTGATTGACCTACATGTCTGAAAGGCTGCAAAATGCCACCTTACACAAATTTCTTCTGATTACAATTCATGGTGGAACCAGTTATTTGGAAATGGAGTTCTGCAGACTCTGGACACAAGGGTTTCAACAAGTGGTTTTCAAAGATCATTGAAGCACTAGAGGCAACTTCTGTCATCTTAAAGAAGTGTGCAGTACTACCAAGCTGTACTTAGCTGTCAGAACACTTGCAGAGTTTCTAAGGTTTTTTTATAACCAAGGTGGGGAAGGTGGGGTGGCCCCTCAGATTTTTTTTGGTGGGTTTTTTTTTGTTTGTTCTGGGTTTTGGTTTTTGTGGATTTTTAGGGAAATTGATGGAGTACATTTTAAACTGCAAATATCCTGAGGGTGGCATTGGATCCTGATCATGTCTATGTTTGAGGATAATGAGATAAGATGAAATTAATTCTTAGTAGGATATTAGTGGCAAAATATTGGGTATATTCAGATTTATCAATAATAAACATAGATATGAAAATGGAAAAATATTTCTAAGTTCTAGCCAAAAGGGAAGTACTGAAACACTTCCAGACCATGTGGAGTGTGAAGTGTAATATAATAGAACTATGAAACGAATGAATTAAAAAATTAAAACTTGTGACCTTTTTCCTTGTGTGTTCCATGTGCTGGTATCCTCAAGACAGGGATGCTGAGACTCTCAGGTGTCATTTGTTGACTGTTGCAGGTACTGAATTGAGATTGACATTAATTAAATCTGTGCTTGAAGGGTTCAGCTTGGAGATTTAACATGGCTAGAAAGAGATGCTGAAGGGATGCACTAACATGCCTGGAGATACTAAGAAATCTCATAAGTGATTAATTCATAAACCTTCCTTTGCTCAGGATTAAACTGGTCACTAGAATTGTTTTTCCCAGAAGAAAATGTTCCCCATGTCAAATTGGATTTGGGGTGGGTAGGAAATAAAGTTTGCCTTTTTCTGTAGCTGGGGAGCGATTACGAGGATAACCTGCATGTTTTTCCCTTAAAAAATTCTCATCTGTTGTAAGGACAAGGAAATTTATCACTGTCTTTAATAGCACTTTTCCCTACATTTGTGCCACAGGATCCCAAGCCTGTTGAAGAACACTGCACGTGCTGTGCTGTGTGATACATGGGGGGAGGGCTGGAGGCTCATCCTTGTCGAATCATCTTTTCTTGGATAGCTAAACTCTCTGTCCAGTGGACCCCTTTCCATCCATGTGTTTCTGTGCTTCAGTATGCCTGTCTGTAAGAAGGCCCCAAGTGCAAATTCTCCATAGTTTTTAGCTTCAGAGATCCACTATTAATGTAACTATTATAAGGGATGTGCTGCTGATATTCCTGTATGCAGATATCCTGACTTTGTGGGGTTTTTTTTCTTTCATACTGATAGATATCCACTTCCAGAGGGGAAAAAATTGGGTTTTTCCATATTTTTTTGATTCCTACTAAACAGTAAACAAATATAGTCATCTAAATATCTTTTTTAATGTCAAGAGTTCTGCGAGTGGTAATAGCTGGTTTAGATCCCATTTTATATATTAAGTTATAGTTGTTTCTCTCACAAAAATTATTTTACATTTATCAACAGTCATTTTCCTCTGCCATTGTATCATTGAGACAAAATATCATTAAATGTTCTCTAAGTCTTCTCACCTTTCTTTTTTACTACGAATAATTAATTTGTGTCATTAGAAAACTTCAGCTCTTTCCTACATTATCTATGAACACATTGAACAGCACAGTCCCCAGCATAGTTCTCTGAAGGGTTTGCCTGTAAAAACTGGCTATTTATTACCTGAATGTCATTTCAGGGTATTTTATCTGCTTACAAATCAATGCAATGGCTTTATTTTGTGTACCAGAAAATCATAGAATGTTAAGGGGTTGGAATGGACCTTTAAGATCATCTAGTCCCAACCCCTCGTGCCATGGGCAGGGACATCTCCCACGAGACCAGGCTGGTCCAAGCCCTGCCCAGCCTGGCCTTGAGCCCTGCCAGGGTCTGGGCACGTAATTGTCCATATTAGAACATGGGTTTTGCCTAGAAAAGTTAACAGGTGAATAATGGGCTTCCTTCTGCCAATGACAACAATGAATGAAAATTTGCAATGCATGAGTGGACAGGTGAAACTTTCCATTTTAAGGTGGAAAGACAATCTTTCAGTTCATTTTTGCCTTTGGTAGCCTGGTGCAGTCGCTGGGAGGTGGCCATGGCAGAGTAGCACATGAGCACTGGAATGTTACAGGGCATGCAGGATGTGCTCATCCGTAGGCAGGGCTCCGAGCAGTTCTCTGAATCCCTTCTGTATACCTTTGGGCTCATAGGGCATCCCAGTGGAAAAAACAGTAAAAAATCACCAAGCTACTTGGCTTTTCACAGCTGCTCTGTGCTTTTTCTGTGAGCTGATAAGGTGCTCCTTGGCTCCAGGAGACTTTTGATATATGGTAAGCCCAGTCTCACTGAGATCCAGAATGCCTGGCCCTGGAGGCATGAGCTCCACTTTGTCATTTTCATTCTAGGCTTGCACCTGGAGGACGATTTCTCAAAATCACACAATCTATAAGGTTAATCTAGTTGTATCTGTATGAATATTTCACACGATAAAGCACCCGTGATTTCCTTGTAATCCCAGTTACCCAGCTCTTTTAAACAATTGAAATCAGTCTTTAAAAGCAGATATGACACAGGACCACATAAAATGACCCAGATGTCAGTGTGTTTCCCACTGACAGTTTCAGTGCTTGTGAGTTCAGGTGAAAGGAGGAAGCACAGGGCTTTCAGTGTCCCAAACCAGCTCCTGGTGTCCCCCTCGCCCTGCTCCCAGGCAGGGGAGCTCAGTTGCTGCTCTCACCACAAACCCAAAGCCTGTGGCTGCTCAGGGACCAGCCAGGAGCCACTGCTCCACACAGCTTCTGGTGTGACAGGTTTTACTGGGTCCAGGTTTCCTGTCTGTGCGCCAACAGCATCTCCTGCCTCCCCACTTTCACAGAGTTATAGTAAAGGGATTCACCTAATACCCCTGCCCCTGCCTCCTCCCTCCATCTCCATCCAAAAGACCATTCTGAGCCTGGTCTGCCTTAGCATGAAAGTACATTTATTTTTCATACTGTACTGGGGGCCTTCATCACAGCCAATATTCCAGCTGCATTCCCTGCCCAGGGGTCAGACACGAAGCTCACTCATGGGTGAGAAGGCAGGGGCCAGCGGGCACATGCAGACAGATGCAGCATGAAACAGTTAAACAACAGTCAGCCACATCATAGACAGTGATTTTATTTTTTTTTAATGAGATCTGCTAAAACCTGCAAACCAACTGATTCTTGGGTCTGTGCCTTGTTCCCCCTTATTTACTAACACAGGGGTTCCAGCAAGTGTGGGAGCCAAAAATCTGATTTTTTTCTGTTGACAATAGCAACATGCATCTTGCCAAGATTTTTATTACATCAAAAATATATTTTAAAAATTGGGACTGTACAATTCAACTTCTAATCTGTTAGTTGATGTTTGCATAGACTTTCTTTACTACGGTAAGGAAAAAGATTTACTTCACTGGAGGACTGAAAACTGTGTTTCTGTGAAATCCAACTGCATGTAAATGAGAAAACAGCTCCTCAGGAACTGCATCCTCTCATGTGGTTAAGCAGGTGTGGAAGTTTTCCAAAAATGTTTTAGAGGCACTGCTGTAAATTCAGAATAGAAATGGAAAATAATTTCCATTTCATTTTCATGGGGGAAAAGAAGAAAAAGTTTTCTTTGAATATTCTTAATATTATCAAAAAGTTTCAATACTTTCTCCATTTAAGAGAAAATATAGTCAGCTACAGGCTACAAAGAGTTGGTTAGTCTGCCATGAAGAGCACAGGGGAGCCCTGGCTGGGTCAGGCCCACAGGTTAAAGTGAAGGCAGTGACAACAGTGAAAATTATCTGTGTTTGGGCAGGGGCTCACCAAGGGCCCCAGCCAGCCCCTCTCAGGTGTGAGGTAACACTGAGGAGAGGAGTGACTGCAGCTTTTGTCTGCAGAATCGCTTGTGTGCTGCACCAGGGCTCAATCTTGTGCTGCTGCATCTCCTCCTGAAGAGCCTACACCCGGCCCTGCAGCCTGTTCCTCTAACAATGGCAGGGGGCAAGGCCTGCCAAACAGTTCAGTAACTCGTGGTGTAAAATGAGTTATCACCTTTTCTGTGGCTTTATAACCAAAGCCTCTTTCGTCAAAAGGTACTGACATTGAGCAATTAAAATCTCCTGTCCACCACATTTGACCTGAGTTTCCCAGTTTGAAATCAGTGTTTCCTGGAGAGCAGCTACTTCTTTAGATGAAACAGAATTCAAACAATAAATACCAATAGATTGCCTTATCTACATCTGACACTCCTGTCACTTCTCTGCGTAGATGGGATTTAACCTTGCCATCATCTGTTCTCCTGAGGAGGAAATTACAGTCCATTCCTCCTTTGATATGTCAGCTTGGAGCAGCTGGCAACTTGTCAGCACCCCTTCTGCAGATGGACATTTTACTGCAGAGAGGCAATACCCCAGCAATCTGTATGTACTCAGCCTTGACAAAATGACTTCATAATCAGTAGCCAAGGAGTTACTTTTCCCAGCACTGCTCTGTCTGAGCATTTCTGCAGATGCATAGTTCACCTGCCTTCCCTTAATGCAGGATCTCTTAAGCAATGCTCCCCATTATGAAGTAGCTGTAAGTGGTGGATAGGCTGCAAACAAAGATCAGGAAAAACAAGGTGACATCCTGTCCTACGTTGCTAAGGAAGCGGGAGTCTTAATAAAACAAGAATGTAGGTGCTGTATGCAAATCTTAATGAAATTTGTGATTTAAAATCACAACATTTTTTTTTAAATGCAACTTTCCAAGTCTCATTAACTTTGAAAAAGAGGATTCATATTCTATTTAACTAGACTTCACATTGAGCCACTTTTCATTTACAGTATATTCCTAAAGGTAGAAGCAGCAGGGAGATGAAATTACTTCATTCACTGGAATTACAGCTTCTTTTATATAAAACGTTAATCATTTTATATATGACAACCTTATGCTTAATGTTGCTAGAATACTCCTCATAAAACATTATTTTGTGAGTGCATAGACTCCCCTACTGAGCACATAACAGCTTTCAGTGGATGTGCTAATCCAGTTTGAATATATGTAGTATTTAATCTTCATTAAGATGCTGAAGTCTATACAATGTTAATTATTAATTTTGCATGTTCCTTGCACTTTATTGTAATTCATAATTTCCTTAATGAAAATGTAGTTTTTAATTATAACTGTAAAATTTGGATGAAAACTGCCTGGTAAGAATAAGTAGAATCTTCTTTCAGGTTTTCTAAGATTTTAGTATAGGATAAGAAGGGGAAATTCATGGAATTGGAGACAAAAGGTCTTGAATGAACAACATTCAACCAAGTTTTCAACCAAGCAACATTGTCCCATCCCTCAGCACAACCCATGGGGGCTGTAAGGATCAACAAGGACCCTTCTTCTGACATTTGCTACATGGAGAATCTCAGAGCCTGAGAGCACAGGGTGAATTTCAATCCAGCATTCTTGCCTCCTTTTCATCAGCACCAGGATGTGGTAAGATTCTGTAGGTAGTGTTGTGCATATTCCTTTGAAAATATTTCCAACAGGATAAGAAGACTGCCACACTACACACAAAAAAAATATACTAAGTAGAAGCAAAAGAAGCCATTATAGTTTCAACATACTTAAACAAAATGTATTAAAACAGATGGAAAAAAATTAGCAGAGAAATAGAAGAAAATGGGTACTGAGGGTCACTTTGAACAGAGATTAGGCGTAGAAAGTGTGTCTTTTTTCTAGTATGGCAGGAAACAATTAACTTACAGTAACAATTTTAAACTGCTTCTGATTTTGATACAGAATAGTTTTTAAAGCACAGCTAAGTGCCAAGTTACAAATGTTTGATGTGCTGAAATGACAGTGCATTTAATTGACTATTTATATGACACGGAAGAATAGTATGTTCTGGCTTCTGTGGTATTTGCTGCATTTTGAATAAATGTATGTGGCAAAGTACTCAAAAATGACCAGAGGGAGCACAGTATCAGAGATGTGTACATTAGTAGGCAAATCATAGATGTGTGCCCTCTTTTCCTTTTCATTCTTTCTGGGGTTCTGGAGAAATAAACTCAGAAATACTTACTTAGGGTTCATATTAGCATCCAGGGAAGAGTAAAACATATATGGTCTCATAAAGGAAACCTCTGTGTCCTGGCAAGTGTGTTGTTGCCATGACAGATTCAAACAAACTTTTGATGAAAGCTGCACATGAAACCACCAGGGAGGAAATCACATCTTTTTAGCCTGAAAGATACATTGGCAAATATGAGCTGCCACATGAGATTTGATATGAGCTGCAACTGCAGCCCCTCATCTCTCTGGAATGTCATAGTTCAGTAGCTACACACCTTTGGTCAAATGCTCTGTGGCAGATCCCAGATGACTCAAAGAATATATCCTTCCTCATTAGTTATGTAGTCATGAAATGACCTTTAGAATAATAAAAATTATAATTGAAAAAAAAAAAATCTATGTCTTGGGATATATTTTCTCCACCTAGAATTTGACACTTCAGCTTTAGCTTACAGATAGAGCTGCTCATGATCCAAATCTCTAAATGGGCAAAATGACCTTGTTTGTGAAGTTGCCTGTTCTCTCCTGCTCACCTGGGATTTGCTGAGCCAGCCAATTCCCTTGGTCACTTATTGCCAGTCTTCAAGGGTGAGCTACATACAAAAGGCAGCAGGAGAGGCTGAGCAGAGACAGGACTGTGGGAAATAGGCAAGTGGATCTGTCATTTTCCTGAGTGGCAATTACAGACATCAGCCTGCCAGACTGTCCTTTTTGTTGGGATTCATTTTTCCATGAGATCTCTGCTGCATTGATCTAAAATTGGCTGGAACCTTATCACCTCCATGTTTTATCAGTGGGAGATCATTACCCAAGGTTCTTTAACCTCTATATTGAGACACCTGTGGTGTCTCCACCCCCCATAGCCATTTTACATTGCAGTTTTACACATTTGAAAGGTGGTGCCTCACGAGATTTTACACACCCAGGTGTAATATCTTGCAGAGATGATATATTAGTTCTCTGCTCAGTTGTGTCTTGTTTATTTCAAAGCATTTCCATAAGAGGAAAGAAAGGTAACCTGTATTAACAGGATTTATTGCAGATGTGGCTGGAATACGCAATTTTAAAATCTCTTTTCATAGTGGTATTAATGGTTAATATTCTTCATTTTGGAGGTTTTTGAAAAAATACCATCATTCCTTTGGTGCTGCAGACTTTCATAAAGCTGTTGTGACATTTAAGAAATTAGCTGTGAATAAATCAAGGATCCTCTGTGGAAGTGCAGAGCAATTGGGACTGTAGTTGTCATAAGCAAATAGCAATCACTGATGTTATTGCTTGGACTAGCTGATTTCGTGGAGAGATTTTTGGCTTATGTGTTATATCTGAAGTATTCTGAGCATTGAATGCTTTTTAAAGTTAATATAAAGCTCAGAATGAGAGTTTTAATATTTTTCACTTTTTCTGTGTTCTAGAAAACTTTTTTTGTCTTAAGAGAGTTTGCAGTCCAAGTGCACAATCACTCAAGAGAAAACTATTGTAGCAGAGGAATTCTCTCTCCAGTTTGAAACCATTTGTATAGAGAGAGAGGAGTAATGCTTCTTGCAGTCCAATTTACTGAAAAGGAGGGGCAACCCAGACAAAGGTGGTTTTCACTAAATTTTCACTAAATTTTTTCACTAAACAAGGGTATTTTTCACTAATTTTCATGTTAATGAAAGTTTTGAGATCTTTTTATATGTCTTCCTTAGAACATAGTACTACTATGCTACAAATCCCACAACTGCTTAAGAGACAAATTTAAAATGAATTTTAAGAGTTTCTTTAAGTAAACCATTTTGTTTCTTCTTTAAAATTTGTCATTTGTGTATACCCTTTTCAAAGGCATCTCCAATTGGCTTTTAAATAGGAATTATTTTTCTCCTGGCTGTCTGGCACAGCCTCACTGCACTGACCAGACTGTGGTTCACTGACAAATTACAGTGTCCTGTATGAGAAACAACTAAGTCCCAAATCCCCCAAAAGCATTTATTTTTGCATCATATTCAAGTGATCTATCATCTGAGACTAGCATTAGCTAAGCTGCTATTGTTTTACCTAGAGTAACACTTGATAACCATATTTTAGTCTTTGAAAAGCTATCAACTAAAGCTCAAATGTTAAAAACACAGTGGTAATAAACAAAATACGAGATCTACAGAAACTGAGGGGCTTTATGCCAGAAAGTTTCATGAAATACTATGCAAGGAAGTAGTATTTCCTTAATTAAGCTTTGTAAAGCATTTAAAAATATTTTTTATTGACAAATACATATCTTTGTCCTGCTAAAAAATTAAATATGTAAAAGCTCTACTGGAATTATGTTGAGATAAACAACTGAAAGCAAAGATTGCGCAATGAGGCTTCTGCAGTCTGTGCTGTTTTGTTTCAACAAGTACATGTTTTACTTCTATGAAGTCCATTGGTTAAAAAATACCCAAACTATTTGAGAAAAGATTGTGATGTATTTTAATTGCTTTTTGTTAACTTTCATCTTTCTACTTGTATTTAAACTTTAATGCCGAATGATTGATTGACACTGGAGTTCTACATTAAAATCCTGCTTTCCTCAGAGGTATCGGTTCAGTTGTAATTTGGAGCTGTCCCAGGAGAGGCAGTTCAATATTACTATCTACTGGAACCCTGAAAAAACCTGATAATGTCTGCTTTGTGGCATGGTGTGTGCAGTGCAGCATCATGCTGCTACCCAGATACTTGAGGTTTTTCTGTATGGATTTGAAATGCACCCTGTCTGAGAAAAGATGCAATGCAGAAGTGATGTGCTCATTATCTTAGAAGGGCAGTGCTGCAGAGGGGTGTGGGCAACAGACTGGCCAAGAAAGAATAGGAACAGCATGGTTGAAAGCAGAATGGCTCCCTGATTTTTCAAAAATAAATTATAGAGATGATTCAGAGAGAAAATGAGTTGAAACACTCTATCACTGCTCATGATGATAAGAGAGTCTTGCAAATAGGCCAGGAGAAACACAGTGGATATCATCACAAACTACATAAAAATGCCAGCTGTGTTCAACACTCCACACTACTGTCCAGGAAGTGGGACAAAGGCAGGTGGAGATTTGCTTAAAAGCCTTTTTAATAGAGAGGTTTGACTTCACATTGAAGACTTTGTTAACTGAAGGGAATGATGAAATAATTCATGCTCTTTTTAGTAACATGAATAATTTGTAGATGGCTCACTTTAAAATACATTCACCATTAAAATAACCTATATCCTCACAGTCACATACTGCATATGTCTCCCCTACTTCATTTGGAAATATGTGTATAACCATGTGTATAATTTGAAGTTAGGTGTCCCTGAAGTGTAGTCACCCAAATGCATACCTAAATTGGGAATATCAGATCCCAGATCTTGGTCAGATCAGTGCATCACACACACATGCAAGGGCCAGCTCACTACAAGCCTAAGTATTTTGCTTATCCAGGTCTAAATGGAAAGTACAGGATATTTAATGCAAAGGGCTCAACATTCAGGCCAGCAGTTGTGTTGGAGGGTTTCCTCAGACCAGTTTGGTTCCATGAGCAGAACACCTGCCAGCACCACCTCAGGTGCCTTCCCAGCACAGTTTGTCTGCTTTAGTTCTCACACGTTCTGCATTTTCTCTGCAGCACAAACCAGAGCATGAAACCAGGGATAGTTTGGACACAGACCTCAAAAGCAACCGATTCAAAAAAAATTCTGACATCAACACTCACCAAATTAAATTGCTTCTGGTTGACCACATATGAGGATGCTGGGAAGGTTCAAAAAGAGCTTTGGACTCTGGAGTTTGCCCTGAGCTCAAAATACAAGACCTTCTTCCTTGTAAACAAGGAGTTACAGAATCAAAATTTGGCAGAAATTTTACTGGCACAAAAGGGAAATGGCTTCAGGAGAAAACACATCCAGAATGGGTGCTGTAAACCTAAGAAGCAATATTTAAACATGACATGAGAATGTCTCTTAAAACATTTCTCATATGAAAGGAATCCACAATACAGATAACCTAATGGACTCTTATTTCCTAATGAAGGACAGATACACTGACAATTGCAAAGGGACAAATCTCCCTTTGGTTTTGTTTGTAGCTAGAAACAACCTGAGTTACTAGAAGGCAATTTCTACTGCCAGTTCCACACTCCCAGAACCGTGGAACTCCATTGATGTGAGAGAATGCGGCTGTTGCGCCTCTGTTCTCAGCCAACTTTGCAAACTAACTTTTCCTAGAAAAGAGAGTTAAAACATTTGAAAATAAACTGGGATTCAGCTTTGTTTCCAGTACATTTTTTCTTTTTTTTGGTCAGGTACGGGTACTCTTTGTAAACAATTTAAAGAGTTCTTACTTGCACCAGCTTGTGCTCAGCAGGTATTTGCTTTCAACAATGACTTGAACTTTAATAAGCTCATACCCATACTTTGTGCTGCGTTGCTCCCAGAGATGAAAGCTTAGGATTAAAATAGCAAAGCAATTCACAGGATTTTAACTGCCATCCAGAAACAAATTTAAAGTTCTGTTAGAATGGTTTCTGTGTTACTTTTTTTTTATTACAAAGAAAATAATGGTTTGCTTTCATTTCCTCAACACTGTTCTTTTATTCCAGAACTTCCTTTATTTACTTCTTTTTTTCTGTGCTTTTGGCGTGTTTTATTTGTGGAGCAGGATATGGGGGTCATTAGGAATGTGCAAACTGGAAGACCGTTCCTACAGTGCGTGTTCTCTGAACATCTACCTGGACTACAGAACACTGCCAGCTGTGCAGTGCTCTGCACAACACAAGTTACAGCCACATGCTCACCATGCTTCAACATTGCTGGCAAAGTTAGGTTTAGTATCCTGTTGAAAATAGCTGTCACTGCCCAGTTTTGAAGCACAGACAAAACCAGAAGCAAAAGGGCCGCACTGACACCTGATTAAGGAGAGGTAAATTCATAGACTTCTCTGCAGTTTTTACCCACTGAAAAGAAGGTCCAAATAAGTACTTGCATATTCTTTGGAAGTACTCCTGGTATTCAAGTGAGCAAAATCAGCAAAATTTGGCTGACATTGTCATGGAAATTGTTTTGGATTCTTTTTAGTGAGTTTGAATAACTTCTTTACCATAATTAATCGTTAAGATCCTACTGATAGTGATAGATTATGCAAGTACCTGAAAGTAGAAAATTTAGCAAAAAAATAAACAACAATTTAAAAATATTTTTGTGGGTTTTCTTGGGTTTGTTGTTTTGTTTTGTTTTTAACAAGTATTTGGTTTGAGCTAACATTTGAAACCATATTTTGGAGGTTACTGTATGTGATTGCCTGTTTGGAGTAAACTGTAGTAGAATGATGTTGGAATGTGCTATTAGCATCATACTTGTAAAATTATAATCTTATTCAGTGTTTGCTAATGAAATTGAACTAAATACTCAATACTGAGTATTCATTAATACTGAACTAGTACTAAATACCATCTGATGTTACACTTGCGCTGGAAAGAAAAGTTGTTTTACTGTTCATACTACTAGTACATACTGATAGGTGAGAAATCGAGCAGTTAACTGGAACATATGGTTGGTGTCGTTAAAAGAGTCCTGTTTCCAAGCCAGAAAGTTACTGAATACAGCTGTAAAGGACTTGTTAGTTGTGGCCACCCTCAAAGGAGCCAACTGATCATTAAGGCTCCCGTGTCTCTCCCAGCTGCGCTGCATGAGGGATATTTGTGTAAGGGATTGGTGGAGAGGGGTCTGATACTCCTTAAACGCAATTTGAGTGTGCGTAGAGTTCTGAACTTTCACACTTGGAGCATTGCTTTTGTGGCAGGACTGGCGGATCCCTTTCCAGCCCGAAGGCACTGCAGCACCCGAGGCGCTGCTGGAGTCTGAGGTGAATGCTGGAGTTCGGTGCTGTTGGGGGTTCCTCAGCCTCAGCCTGTGAGCAGTGTGTGGTGAACTGGCTGGAACCTCTCTGGAAGAGGCCATGGCCCAGAGGCTTTCTCCACCAGGCTGTAAATGAATCAATAGCTTTGTCCAGTCCTGTGCTGGTTGTGTGAGTGTGTAACTGGCTGGCTCTGTGTAACCACTGCAGGTAAGCTGAGCCCAGGCACTGACGGGCAGTTTTGGAGGTGTGAGGTTTAACCATGGTGGTGGGTTAGATATGTTAAACTTGCATAGAGGTACAGATGTTGCAAATGAACAATATGAGCCTGGGTAGATTTACCCAATGATAATTTATAATGTTTATTTCTCCACAAACACATTTGAACTTCCCCCTACTCTCACCTTACCCTTCCTGACAGTATCATTCTTGGGAACACAAAAAGACTTAGATGAGCAGTTTCCAGAGCTAGTATAAATTCAAATCAAAGGTAGGGAGTTGTCTTTAAATCGGCAAAAAGAAATTTTTCAATGCCTAATGTTTTTAGCATTTTTTAATTTTTTTTCTTTTTGAAATGAAGATATGCATAATAGAGAGGTTAAGATCTTTAATTTAACATGGAAATGAACTAAAAAGAAGACATTTTACTCTCTCTGAATTTGCATTACATAATTGCATTTTAATGAATTAACTGCATTTCATAGACCTAAAATGAATGTGAAACTAATAGCTGAGCCCTTGCCACACAGTGTTCTTATTGTGGGCTCAAAGCAAGACTCTTTCACCTACAAATTATGTTCTCAGTTTCAGTGGTGAAAGGATGCTGCTTACAATAACAAAAACTAAGAATAGTTATAATAGTTAAATGCATACAGGGTGCTGCTCTTTGATGCATTCCATTTATGTTCAGTTCCGTTCCTGTTTCTAAGGACCAGAGTAATTTGGAAACAATCAGGGAAACTTTTCGGTAGCCCTGCTAAATCTGGATTGTTCTGTCCCTAGAAACTCTGTGGTGAGTGTTTTATGATGGCACTGTGGGGTCTCTGCCGGGGTACAGAGAGGCACTAGGCTTGATATCAGAACCTTGTGCAGAGCATTTAGTTTGGGGGCCTTAAAGTACAAAATAGGGGCTTAATAGAAGAAAATTTAGTTAGTGTGCTGCACTCCTCTCACCAGGAGATTGTTGAACTATGATTGCTACTGCTTTCGTAATAGAGTGTATTTATGAAAGAAATACTTTGTATGGTTACAGTTTGACTTCTCTAAACTGGCTTTCATAAGCTGAGAGCAGAGAACTGCTCAATATCCTCTGCTGATACTCGATTTTATACTTTCCTGGCTTTGCCTTACTCTCTGAGTCACCAGACTTTCAGCTTTCCTTGGAGTTATCCACAGACACACGTAGGTTCAAAATTAAATCATCTTCCAGATTTTCATTAATTGGGGGATTTACTTTTGCTAGGTACAGGTGGAAGTATTTGAGTCTTTCATAAAATGCCATTGCTAATTATGGATGGTGTGATTAATTTCCTTTTGAAGGGACATGTTTGTGATTTGGGGTTGGATTTTTCTGTCTGTATTAGTTTTACACTTTACTGCAAGTTATGCTAGAGCCTTGTTTTAGAGCAAGCATCACAAAACATCTAGTAAAAGTCAGCCCATTTGTGCTGACTCATTCTCTACATTATTGTATCTGAGGATGCTAAGTGGCCTGAAAGGAAACATGAATAAGAATGATAAGATTCAGTTTGCAGATGCTTATATTGATCATGTCTGATAAAATCTTGTATTAAAAGGCTTTCATGGTATTTGATTTTTAAACTCGGTGGCACATCTCTATCTCTTTTATGAGATCTAAATTAATCTACTTATTAGGGGATTTAGAAAAATGCAAGTTACATTACAGAAATAATTGTATGCCTCTGGTATTTATTTTTCTCATTACCAAACATATCTCGAACACAGTAATACTGTACCACAGGAACATAGGTAGTTCCTGATGTTTTTATCCCTAGGGAGCTTGACTATTAACCTAATTGCCTGGCTACTTAGAATGTGGAGGGAGAGAAAGGGATTTGAGACACAAACCCGTAGTTTAAAGTTCTTTATAAATAAGAAGGTTGCAATTAACAATACACACTTTTAATAGGCTCCTAAATGTCTTGGGGTTATATAACTAGCTCTGCTCTGAGGTATAAGTACCTCTCAAATAATTAAAAATATAGTTATAGGTACAGTCTCTCACTCTTCCACATAAGTCCTTTTCTTTCTTCCCCTGCACATAGCAACTTTGTCAGTAGAGTTCAGCAGGCTCGTTATTTGTGTTTCAGAGAAGAAATTATTTAGGGAAAGCTAATTTAAAGAAATGAGTTCTGCAATTAGAAATGAAAGATTTGTATTTCATTCCATCCTAGTTTTTGAAGTTCTCTTTGTTGCAGTTGTACACTTTCATGTGTAAATTGCTTTGATGCTTTAGGATAAGATTCATGTCAACCTTTTGAAGCCATTTCAGGAAAGTGTCTCAGGTTTTGTGAAAGACAACTTGTCAGGTTGCCACTGCCCTGAAACTTGGATCTGAATTATTGAGTATCTTTATGAACCAATTCACATTAATTAATCATTGGAAAATATCTTCATGAATACTTGATACATTCATAGGGATTTTATGTTTAGCACTTAGTTTAACAAAACCTTATGGAAATAAGGAACATCCTGAATATCAAACTGATGGTGTGTTAACATTAAGCCATTGCTAAAAGCACGTGGATTGCTGGGGGTTGTGTGAGGTTCTGTGTTCAGTTTATGCCTGTGAAGGACCATAATCTTGTATCTTGAAGGATCTGCCCCTTACAACAGTGTGTAACCCTCTGTTTCAGACCTTGCCAGGGTAAGGAAAGCAGGCTCAGTCTTGTTGATTTTGAATGGCAAAGGATAAGTTATTTTGGGACAAGCTTAAATATATGCACTAATGAGACAGAGGAGTTACAGCAAGGCCCCTTAATTATTAAGAAATATGCTGACCTGAAGTAATTATATTTTTAGTAACAGGAGACTGTTACATAATGATTATATAAGCAAACATTTTTATTTTAATTTCCTTCATGTTCTTCAGTGACTTATTTTTATGTAAAGAGGACCTTCCAGGGCTACTTCCCCTCCTTCCTCCTTTTTCTTACTGATTTGCAATGCTACTTTAATGGAAAACTCTTAGAACTCCCAAAAAAATCTTAACAGCAATGCAGAAAACCTAATAAGGTTATTCCCTCTGCTTTCTTCTGTAATGCTAACAAAAAATTGTGGGATTACAGTTTGATCTCTTCTCACAGCCTGGGGTGATCTTTTTGGCATCATTGGTGTCTGTTTAGCCTTGAGCATTAGAAGAGAGTTCTAGGAAGCATTCATATCAGCACAGATATGCCTCTCCTCACATGTCTTTGTTATTTTAGTGTGTAAATGTTGGTATGTAATAGGCATCAATACCTAGAAGGTTAATCACCTGAAATGTAGACGTGGGTCTATTCAGACTGCAAGATTGACCAAATACAATATGTACGACTTGTGAATATTTCATAGTGGAAGTGGTATTTTGGTGGTGGTTTGTTTGATTTTTTTTTTTTTTTTGTGGTTTTTGGTCTTTGGTGGGGTTTTTTTTTGTTTTGTTTTTTGGGGGTTTTTAGTTGGGTTGTTTTTGTTTTGTTTTAATTAAAAAAACCCCTATATAACATAATGTATATTTAGTAAATTTCCCCTGTAGTCAGATTTGGTAAGTGATATACCTGAACTTCCATCACTCCTGGAGAAAAATGAGCAAGTACATGTCATGTTATTGCTGATGTTTGCTCCTTGCTCACTGTACACATGTAACACCTAAGAGCATAAATGAAAATTATAAGCAAACATTTTCAGGGCCAGGATCCACCAGAACCAATACAATCCATGCCAAATCCCAGCACATATGCATGTAGCTAGAAAAGATAAGCTTTAACCCCTGGAAGATCACTTAGAAATCCAAATGACTTTAAGGCAAACTTTTTAACTTTCATGTATTGTGAGAGATGTGCTTCATTTTGGAGCTACTTTTACCTCTGGCCCACGTACACTCGAAGCTGGCTCGCTGTGGCTGTTGTAATTATTTATGGGAGGAAAAACTGAATCATGGAGCTGAGAAGTTCTAAGAAGTTATTGTTGGGAAAGGACAATATTGGTACATCAGCTAGAAATGTTTTGTGTTTAGAAGCTTTTCTCATTACGTTGCTTTTTCTCTTCAAGCACTGGCTTAAAGAGCTTAAAGTTCATAAATGGTAATAGAGCTAAAGTCCTGTTCACTCAATGAGTAATGTGTTTGAATTCTGACTCTGTACTAATGTTTTATTTGGTGAGTCCCTTTTATATTAATTTCCAGTAACCATACCTTCAGTTTCAAAATTGAAACTTGAAAAATTGTGGCAAAATGTAGTCTGCAAGTATGTTCTGAGTATAATACAGTTGGCATCAAATTGCTATTTATGTATGAAGAGCAAACATTCTGTAAATGAGTTTTTCTTAATTGGTTTTCACCAAACTGATATATGGTTGAGTTAAGTAATCTGTCATCTATCGCGAAGCAGTACTTCTGTTGTATTCAATCTTTTCTAGTACATGTGAGTATGTATATCCTTCTTCTTTTTAAAGTTTTGGTAGAAAAATAACCGATGGGGGGAAAATGTGTGTTTACATTTGCATGGCACCAATTTGAATATTTAATTGAACTCCTTTGTTCAAGACCATGGATTCTGTGTGAAATTTTTGCCCCCCAATTTCTGGTCTCATTTTTTTTTCTCTTCTACAAAAATAAACATCTGCATTATGTTTTAGTAAATGCATAATTTGGCAACTCAGTGTGAAGGAATACTATGCATTTATTTCTAGAGAAGATTGCTCTAAAAAGTTTCAGTCAATGAACTGGTTCAACTGCTTAAAATACAGAACTCCTCTAAGTATATGCGACTAAATTTCTCTGTGCAGTATATGAACGTCCAAAAGCATAACTCTATCCTGTAAACATTAGAATCTGTGACTTCAGGTGTATTTTTCCCCAAGAAATGGCTTCCCAGCATTCACTGTCAGGAACACAGTACGTGGTAGAGGTATTTATGAAACTTAGGTAAAATGTCAAGACTCTCCAAGCTGCTTCTGGTTCCCTGTTGGCTAAAACAAATATGGATTGACATGGCTGGGTGGAATTGGAGGATCTGAGCTCCCTCAGCTGTGACCTTCACAAAAATTTAGAAAGGAAATGCTCTGTGCATAGCCTGCCTTTACCAGGTAAAGGTATTTTGGAGATTTTACGGGCTCTAGGCATTTGCATGCTCCTAGGAAACACAATATATTGAAAATCCTAAAATTTTGTGGGGAAGAAGAATTAATATAGTGATGGGGCACAATCCATGTATTATTTGGAATTGTTTGGGCAAAAAAAGCAGGTAATCATAGCAAGCTAAAAACTGTGGGCTGTTGAAAGGAGCTGCAACCCCAGGTCGCAGGTGGTCATGATTCCCATTTGTGTTTACTGCAGCTAATGGAGTTGGACTCGGTGGTGATGCTGTTCAACTGCAGCCTAGTATTGGTCAAGTTAATAAAAGTCATTTTCTTAATTCCTTATTTGACTTGTAGATAATGATTTGTAATTATAGTAACTCCCAGAAAAGGAGTTACCACCAGCAAAGGAGCTCCCAACCAATGCAAAGGAGCAGGAAAAAGTGTGTGAGAATTGTGTGGTTGATCTAGTGAGAAACTAACACTTAGATCCATATGGAACAAATTATTTTATTCATCTAAAAATCCTCAATGCGAAGACCAAGGTTGAATGGAAAGGGTGCTTAAATAAAAATAAAAGCTCAAACTACTTTCCACTTCAGTTTAGTAATAGACATATGTATGTCTTCTTTAGTGATAGGTGCATGTATATATATATATGTATACACATATATATATATATCTGTGTATATATATATATCTCAGGTATATATATATACCTGTACACACTATATATGTAATGTTGGGGCTTTTTTTTTGCTGGCCAGAGAAACAGAAGCAGCTTGGAGAGTTGTGTGATAGCCTCTGTGTCTGGTGGTTCTGAAAAATAGCGAGGTAGAACTTTATTTAGCTGGCTAATATAGGACACACAAACAGATCATCAACTTAAATTCCTGATATAAGCGTGTCCTGTTATTTGAACAGCGCATTCTAACTCTGGAAAAGAGACACCATCCTGACAAAAATGCATCTGACAGTTTCTTCTATTTAATGATAGGTAATGCTGTAAATATGTTTTCCTGTATCAAAGGGAACACGCCATTTTCTCTGCTGTGTAGCATTATGAATGGCATTTAGTTTAAAGTTTTCTGTCTTTTATAGCATTCTCAAGTGGTTTAATTTGCTCAGTGCAAAGTGAGAGATGCTATCACGACAGAGAAAGTTGCTTACTTAAGTTGCAGATTTCTTCTTGCACTGAGGTCTCAATGGGGATTTTGGGAGAGAGTTCCAAAATATTCTGTTTCATGTGAAATACCAGCATTTGTAATCACCAATGTTGAGTTAAATAATGTAATCAGAAGCAAAGGTCAGTCACAGTATATTTTATTTTCACAATGCAAATGGTGAAGTTAGTACTGTGGTAAGCCTTGTCATAGAAGTGACTCTGCAGAACCATGAAAAACATGCTGAAACATCATGGAAAGGCAGTAACAACTGAATAACATCAACCTATTCTTGGATCCATTTTCTTCCTTTTCTGTTTTCCTTTTTCCTCACAGTACCTGTTATTTTAATGAAAGAAATTCTCTTTCACTGGTGTCAGTCTTGGAAAGCTGTTGAAAATAGGAGCATTTAAAAAACTGTGTTTTGTTGTCAAACATGGGGAGGTGGTGTTTCTTGTAGCCTTAGCCATTAAACGTGGGAGGGTTTATGCTGGCTTGCTGCTATTTCTCCAAGCTATTTCTCTGTTTTCTAGCTGGAAAACAGCCAAAGCCAAGGCAGATATCTGCATGTAGGTTGATATTCCTCTAAGTTTACTGGAGCAATTGCTGATGTTCATTGTAGAACGGAGTAAGAAGTAAGGCATGTATAGGACAGGCTTTCAGTAGTATAAGCTGTTCTGTTGTTCAAAGAATGATGAAGGAAATCAACCCTTTTGTTGATGGATGACTTCCTACATGCTGGGAGGAATTTCTAATGGTACTTGAGTACCTGAAGGGTCCTTTACTGTCCCTGTAAATATAAACATATGCACCTCCTGTGTCCTGTGTGCCCGCTATTGAATATAGTATTTGTGACTGATTTATGACAACTTGTAGATTCAGAAAAAGTGCTACTGTGAACACTGTGAATTCTTGCAGCAATGAAAATGGAAGGCTGCTGTGTTTTAAAGTATTCAAACTGTCCTTTTCACAATGCTCTGCCTTTGTTTCAAAAGGCTCTGCTATTCTCTGAGTCCTCAAATGCATGTTGGTGTTTCTGTATGTTTCAGCATCCAATAGGAAGACAGTTACCTAATAATTACCCAGTGGAATTTATTCTTCTGTCTAAAAATGAATTTTTAAATGTGATAAAGCTTTGGATTGATTTAGATCATTAGTATTTAAGTTTTATTAAATAGTATTTTAATATTTTAAGAGTACAGGATGTATTTTTTAGCATAAATGTGCATGCTTGTTTTCTGAAATGCCAAATATCTGTGACACTCTGGGGGGAAAAAAAAAATCCAATTTCTATTAAGATATGCTGAATGAGTGTCCCTGTTCCCAAGCAACGCCCTTCGCTGGTGTTTGCATTACTTTAGTCTGTTTCTAAGAGACAGTCATGCACACATTGATTGCAAGTACATGTATGACAAAATGTTTTCATTAGTGTGCTCACAGAATTTCACATTTGATGTGATAGGAAACAGCACTTTCCGTTAAGTATATGATGCTTTCCTTTTCCCTCAACACCCAATGCAAAGGAGGCACACCTGGAGTGAAACTGCTCTTGCCTGTATGTACACTGTTATATTCAGTTTAATAATTCTCCTTCCTTCCTCTCCACACCATCCATTCCATGTGCCCTTTTGTTCTTCTGCTTCTCTTTTCTCCAATAATGTGTCCACATTATCCAGTAGGGCCTGCCTATATTGACCACTACATCCCCTTGAAGGTTTGGAGATTCTCAGAGGTTTCTCTGTGCTCAATTGAAAGAGGATTCACCTCTGCACCTAAGGATGCTCATGGATAACTGCTGAAGTACATCTTGCTGAATACTGTTGCAGCACATCTTGTTATGTTCTGAAATGAAGGAACCCTGAAAGACACCACGTGGCATTATTGCATTTTTGTTGAGTATTTTTAAGCTATAGCTCGACTCTGGTCTCATCTATGTTCCTAAAGCCCCCAAAGCCTCCTTCAGTCTTTGATCAACAAAACTTTGTAGATTTTGTGTCTATGGCTTGAGAAGACACTCCCTCAATCAATGACAGGATCTTTTAGAACATTCATCTGCAACAGTCATGAATTTTAGTCATTGAAAGACAGAAACCTGTGTACTTCAGCAGTGCCTGCAAATCAAAGGTACAAGAGTGGAGTTGTGCATTTCAGCAATGACATCTCTGTGCACTTGCACCTTCCTGGGGCTGCCAGAAACGCGACTGCAAGTTCACCATCCTGAATTTGAAAGAGCTGGGATACGAGCATAGCCAGTTATTTGTGTTCAGAGGTTTCATGTTCAGGTTTACAAACAGAAAGTAGCCTTCCATGTAGGAGAGGGGCCTTAACTGGAGAGTCAGGGCTTATAGGGTTTGCCAGTGTGTTTCATATGGAAGTGCAGGTTTTAACATACTTGTATATCCTTCCACTTGACTGGCAGAAGAAACACTTCCTTTGATGTAAACAGAGAAAAACCCTTAGTCAGAAAAGACTAAGCATAGAAAACATGAGCTCAGCTGAATACAAACTTATCTCTTAAAGCAAATCTGAAGACATATAAAGATATTGGCTGAAAAGACCCATGAAAATAGTCCTTAGTGTACCCTACCTCCCTCAAGCAGTAAGAATTGTCCTGAGGAAGTGAAAGATAGTTTAAGCTCTTGTCTCTAAGTATTCAGAGTAAATACTTTTGCTCTGATTCTTGTGATAGGGTTGCCCATTGTGTAAATTAATGGGAAAATTCAAATTATATTATACCTTGCTAGAAGACAAAAATAAATATAGGCCAGAAAACATAACAATAGTGTTGGAATTAAATCTGAATATACTGGAAATGCAGATGGATTCTGCAGCTGTAGAGTAGCATAGGGTGAGGAGAAAAAAAGGTAGCTGGCTACAGGAGAAAGACTAAATGTTACCTCTGAGTTCATGCAAAGTTAGCTAAACCAAAATCAGTTACCCACCAGTTCAGTGTAAAATGAGAAGCCTTTCAGGTGTAAGAAAAAAAAGGCAAAATTCTTGTCTTTTTTTCTTGCCCATCTCTGCACATTTTCAGCTGAGTGGGAATAGTTTTTTCTTAATCCTGAACACCCAAATATTTGCTGTTTAGCAGCTACAGGCCAAGTTCCACACTGCAGCCCTGGCTTCCCTCGAACACGGATCCCCTCTCACATCCTGCTACGTTTAAAGTGCTCAGTGTCACCAGCAAGAATTCAGGGGCTGCAGGTTCATCTCTCAGGCACTGTCTGTACAAGCTGTTCCATAGTTTTGCTGTCAATGATAACAGATTTCGGAGGACAATTTTCAGGAATGAATAATGCCTGCTTTTTCTTCCCTAGATAGTGGTCTTTATTTGGAATGTATTTCTTTTGTAGTGCTGATATTTAATTACAAATATGAATCCCTTGTGGGTGTATACTATAGAGCAAAATTTTAGTTACTCCTGTTGATATTATTAAGAAATGGCTCTATTGGAAATACAGTCAAAGGATTTGAGCTTCTTTTTCTGTTTTTCTGCTTTCTTTTGTATGAAAATTATAACCCTGTTTTTCTCAGTTCCTTCTGTTAAAGAAAAATCAGAAACAGACTGGGCTGGGGGATTCATCCAATGCTTTCTCAGTTGTGGGCATTCACTTGAAGTGATAAGATGTAGAGGAACTGATTTAATTTCCTACATAGGTGTGGTGGTTTTGAATTTGCCAAATCTGAACCTTGTAGCATATGGTCCTCAACTCCTGTGTAGCGCTAATTGATATTTGACATTCATGGCAGGCAGGGTTCCTGCATCCACCCAGCAGTGTGGAATACCAGCTGTTTTCATGGATTTACTGCCTTGTTACAAGTCTGGGGCTTTGAGAGAGGAGAGGGAGAGGAGAAGGCAGTGGAGATGTGGGTTGCTGTGGCTTTTTGATTTTTTTTTTTTTTTCCTTTAACTTGAGTACTATATTATTTGGCTTCTTAGGAATAGATAATGGTCAATACCTTTTTAGGGCGATTTGAAGAGTCTTTCTGAAGGGGAAAAGAGTTAGAATGGAATTAAACATTACTACAACATTATTTACAATTAAAGAAATACCTATACTGAGATTTAAAGAAATTAATTTTAAACCTAAATTTAATATATAACATGCAAATTTAGGCATACAGCTAAGGATAAATGAGTAAGAAGACATGAGTAATGGGCATACAAATAGATGTATTTGCAGATATTGCTTCAAAGAAATTAATAAAAATGAGAATAGCAGCAGCTACAGTCTTTAAGAGTCATCTCTTCCCCCACCCTGTTTCCTTTTCCTTGACTGTAACAGGGAGAGGAGATGAGTCCTATGGTCATCTCCCCTCCTATACATTACATTCATATATGTATCATCACTGCTCTGCCTATTTTCCTTATGGCATAGGGTAATAAATACATAAGAAATGGACGGAGGGGTTACTCTCCCAGTCTTTAAAGAAGGGTTTTTTTCTCTCTCACATTCACAAAATTTCCTTTTGTTTCTCTGTTCTGTGCCATTTCCAAATATGCAATGCCTTGCCACCTTTGTCCCAGTAATAACTGTGAGCATTGTACTGTTTTATATACTAAGGGCTGAATAATAATGAAAAAAGCTTTATTTTCCAAGGTGAATCAGGTCGCTATTAATACTTTGAGATATTTTATAGTTACAACTAACATATTAGCTGTATGTGCAAGGACTAACCTCTGAACTATTTCTTCCCAAAGCTAGTGAAAATGTCTTTTTGTCATGAAAGAAGTTGCTATGCAAAATGAGAGATCAAGCAAATTAATTTAAAAGACATGTGACACTGCTGGGAAGAGAGACATTTAATCATTCATTTCATGAATCAGAAGTGCAGACAGCTGGTTTTGCAATATTTTTTGCAAAATATCTAAATATACTCAGGTAAAAGCAGTCAGAGAATGCAATATACCTGCTGAAGCTGAAGAGAGGGAAATGGGGGGATTTATTGTGGAGTTACAGTAAGCCTGCTCACTTAGGCTGGCGCTCTCTGCTCTCAAGTGTGGAGTGTTGCTGGGGAAGGGAGAAATCTTATGGATAAGAGAAAGGCAGAGCATTCTTGTGAGTTCTGAAACAACGTTTGGAGCCTTGCTTTCTCCTTCATACCCCCTTGCATGGATTTGTTTGCTGAGTAAAGGCAAGAAACCTGTCCCTACTCTCCTTCCTCCAGTGTCTTATATGGTGGAGGAAATAGGAGTTTGGCATAAGGCAGCTGGACAAACTGGAAGGAGATTTCTTCAGGCGTTAGACATGGTTCTTTATGAATCCTAACCATGCAGATCAAATTCCTACTGAATTCCTGAACTATTCCTTTGGCTTCACTAGGGTTTAGCTTGAATCCTAGGTGAAAAGGATGTTTCAAGGGTGGCAGCTGTGCTGAACAGCTTTCTCATTCAAATTTCCCAGGTAATGGCCCTTAACAATACTGAGAATGTGTTTGGGTACGTGTTTACATGATCCCGGACAGACACCTTTTACACTGCAATGGTTGGCAGCTCAGGAGCTTTTGAAGAAGATGGTCTTGGAATAGCTTGCATTTAAGGAAACCTTATGACTTGCATGAAAATTCCTCTCTTCCTAACTATTTCATGGATTATAAAACAGGTAGATGCTCTGTAGATTGTGGGGGTTTGTGGGTGGTTTTTTTTGGTATTGTGAGAAAACATCTGTTGATCATGTAACTCTGCAGGATAGCAGGCAACCACGGGACAACGTGTCTAATGGAATTAAATTTTGACTCTTTCTCGCTTATATAAAGTTATCATTAGATGTGCGTGATGAGAAATTGCACTGCAGGACAGCTCTCATGAAAATTCAGATGGCTGGCAGGTGATTCACAGATAGCTGTAAGCACAAGTGATTTGAAAACAGCAGGTGAACTTCCCTTACAGCAGTTTGCCAAACAAATTTGTTGAGAATAAATTCCTATTAGAGTTGTTTAAAGATTCTGAAAATTTATCTGGTGTTTTCCTGATATTGTTTTAAATCATGATTAATAAGATCTGAGTTTTAAAAGAGCATACAGAATTTCTCATACAATCTAAGAAAGGCACTCATTAGTAAATGAAAATCAGAAGAAATACATATCCTTTCTCATAATGCTGACAGTTCCCACTTTGGAGAGAATCCAGGTGAATATAGTAGCAATGCAACTTATTTTAGCTTTGTTGCCAGGTGAAAAAAAATTGATTTGAAATCAGATTGTTTATTTGTACTGAGACAAAAAAAAAAAATCATAGTTTTGAACAGATACTTGTTAGTGACTGACAAACCTCAATTGAGTCTTCCAAGGTACATTTCTCTCTGAGACAGATGCAGAGAGACCAACCTATAACTGGTTTTCTTTATCCAAATACAGAATCACCTACATCTGGTTTGTGATGCTAATGCAGCCTTGTCTTTGAGCCAAGTTATAGTTAAATTATAAGTACAGTTAAATGCTAAAGGGCCAGAGCAGCACCTTCTACATAGCAGATATCCTAGTCAAGTTTTATCGTAAATGGGAAAAAGAAGATCCGCCTGTCTGGTGAAAATCACAGGAAAATTGCAAAGAACTAGCCCAAAGCAAATCAAAATTGCTGGATGAACTGCTGAAGAAATAGGATTATAACAAATGACAAGAGAATCTTATGTTAAATGAAAGTATCAATGGATTATTAATCCTTTTTATAATGAAAACACAAGCACAAATCAAAGCATTTAACTAAATAATTCAGTTAATGGATTAGTTATTTCTGTCACTGATGTCAAATATGTGAACAGATTACCTGTTTTGCATTTAATAGATTGTGACTCTCTTTTTGAAGTAAAAAAAGGGTGCTTACTGCCTTCAAGATCTTGATTATGATGCAAGTGCAGCAGTGTGTACATTTTAATGACTTACACAGCAGAAAAACTGTCAAAGCTCACAACAACAAAACATGTCTCCACCATGATGAGAGAATTTGGTCTCCAGTTCTAGATGAGATTTTAAGCTCTGGCTGAAGGAACATAAAGTTTGAATGACAAATCAAAGAAAGCAATGCTTAAAGCAAAGAGAAAATTGTAGGTAACAGGCTATAAAGAAAAGCCACATTCAGGTGAAACAAAACACATATGATTGAAGAGGGTAGACAAAGGAAGATTACAACAGAAGAGAGGAGTGGGTCAAATACAATGAGTTATGGGAGAGCTTGAGGAAAGAGATCAGAGAGGACATTAAAAAGTAGATTGTCAACATCATATGGGGTACTCTCAAATGAGAGAACTACAAGAGGATAAGCAGCTTTTGATGTGGAGGTACCAGCAGATGTTCTTTCAGAAAGACAATGATTACACAGTGTGCAGAGAGAGATGGAAAAGGGGCCCCACAGAGTGCTGAAGAGTGTCACCAGTGACTTTTTGCATATAGCACTAGAAATACTCAGTGCAAGCATCATAGATGGCTTCCCATTACAAATGAAAGGTGTGGAGAATAGCTTCCTTTTTTTTTCCTCTCACTGTTTCTTCTTGACACTTTATAGGATATTAAAAGAAACAGAGTTAAGTCGGTTCATACCACAAAGGCTGAAAAAAGCACTTAAAAATGCCTGAAAGTAACACAAAGGACTGACAAAACCCAGCTCTCAACATACAGAAGAACTTGTTAGAGATTGTAATATGGGTCACTTTGAAAGAGATGCAGCTGTGTTGCATGAGCAAAATAAGTTTCTCAGGAAGGGCAGTTGGCAGCTTCACAGCTTCATTGAGGACACTTTCAAAGCAAGTAAAAGGAATGTAGCTTTGTGTTGCATTCATAGAAGTATAGAATAGTTTGGGTAGGAAGGGACCTTTTAAAAGTCATCTCATCCACCCTCCCTGCCATGAGCAGAGAAATCTTCATCTGGATCATGTTGCTCAGAGCACCATCCAACCTGACTCTCAGTATTTCCAAAGATGGGGCATCCACAGCCTCTCAGGGTAAAACCTGTGCCAGTGTTTTATCACCCTTCTCTATATTTAATCTAGATCAAGCCTCTATTATTCACAACCACTACCCCTTTTCCTGTTGTACCAGGCTATGCTAAAAGTCTGTCCCTGAGTGAGTACAGAAAGCTGCAATAAGGTCTCCCTGGAGCCTTCTCTTCTCCAGGCTGAACAAACCCAACTTTGTCTCCATAGGAGAGGTTCTTCATCCTTCTGAACATCTTCATGGTCTTCTCTGGACCCATTCCCAAAGGTCTGCATTATTTTCATGGTGGGGACCCCAGAACTGGATGCAGTACTCCAGGTGGAGTCTTGATTGCAGATGTAAGGTGTATTATAAAAGGCTTTTTGTGAATATTTCTTAGTAGACTAGAAAGCAGTAAATAACTGCTCTGTCTCCAACATTATCTGGCTAAACTCATCTCAGTTCAGCCAGGTGAGTTCTTTGTGTTCTACCACACGATTATGGGGTGCAGTTGCAAGGGGAGAAAGAATAGAACAGAATCAATGAATAAACTTGAAAAAAATCAAGTATATCAAAGGCAGATACCATCTGGCACCTGGGTGTCAGGGTACCACTTAGAATATAGTGGGTTTGATTACTTTTTCAAACCCTTATGAGTAGTAAGGTATGAAGAAAAAAAAATCTTTTGGTGAAAAATTAGCTTGCATGTCTTGATTTTTTAATTGGCATTTTTATGAGTAATATGAATAACATACGAGTATATATAATGAGTATATGAGTGTATATATAATGAATGTATATATAAGTAATATGGAAAAGGGAGAGGTTTTCTTTGTCTTTACAATTAATATTAATTAGAATTGAGACATGCTACACTATAGACTCTGCAAGGGAGCCTCTTTAATGCAGGGAACTTATGTGAGAATGGTTCTGAAATGGCTTTCAGTCAAGAAAGGAGTACTTCAGCATGTCATGGGAAAGATTGCCTTCATCTTGCCCAGAAGGTGACACCTGGCTGACGTCTATAGATCGTGATTTAATTCTGTCTTCACTTGCTGTAATGAAGCTGATCAAGAGAAGTGTTTTCAGCAGTGCTGTGGCACTGTTCTGCCAGAGCACTGAGCTGAGCCATCACCTGGCCACGTGCTGGTGGAGGGCAGTCCTGTTGTGTTGCATTATTGATCATTACATCATTCTCAGCACCGAGTGCTTTCCAGTCATGCATCTGATAGCCTGATTGCGTGCCACGTTGTGTGCCATGCTTTCCCTTCCATCTTTGCAAGGTGAGAACAGCATTTTGGGTTTGTTTTGTCATAGGTATCCAGCTGTCTTGGAATATTTTACAGATGTTGTAATACTATTCATCCTTTATAGGGGTACAGAGGTACCTAGACTCAAGTTTCAAAGCTCTTATGGGAGTTTCCTATTATGACAAATAATTTCTGATAAGTTTTAGTTTGTTTTATTTTGGTTTGTAGAGGTTCTTAGGATCACACAGGAACATTATCTACAAGGCTCTTGAATTGTTGGATCACATCACAAATTAAAAGACTTGAAGTATATCCAGTTATATATAACCAATGTTATATTTTAACATTGTTTTGTTGAATAGTTTATAATAATTTTAGTAAAGTCCTAAGCAATTTTCTCAGTAAATCTCAAGTATAGGAATTAGAGAAAATAGTGCTTCTGTTATTTTGTGTCATCCTGTCTTTTCCTGGAAGAGATGAAACCCTCCAATCAGACTGAAGCTTTTCTCTTACCAACATCTTGTGTTTTTCTAGAAGAGGCATGGATTAGTCCATTTTCAAGGTGAAAGAAAAGAACCAAAACTAAGTTACAATAGGTTGTGTAGGAAGTCTGGTAGAGTGCTGGGAACAGGACTCTGAGTTACATGACACATATTTAATCCAGTAGATGACACTGCCTTGTGGAAATCGCTTAAAATCTCTTTACTTAGCTAGACCAACTGTAAAATCCAGCTAATAAAGCTTAACCACCCTTGTAAAGTGCTTTGAGGCCTACATGTGGAAAAGCACTATGTGACTACAAAGCCAAGACAGACTGGGTTTTTTACCTTCCCTTCATGAGTAAATAGGAACAAAGATCTGAGTGTTTTATTTGGGAAATGCTTTGACTCAGGAAGTTGTTACTGACTACGAAGCTGGAAGATGGGAGTTTTCATCTTGAGTCTGATGCTGTCAAATGTTTTGTGCTGGGAGGAGAGCTGCCCTGACTATATATGCAGATGTTTTAAGTGATGAAGTTGTGCATTTTTTTAGTTATGAGTGAACAGAATTGCAGCTCTACCACTACGAACTAGTTGGGCCAGCATTACCTACTCCTTCTGGAATTTAATACCACTATTATACATTGTGGAAGTTGTCCCATTTAGTACAGAAGAGAAATTAAAGTAAAGGCAGCTTTTAAGGCTGTAAAGCTTTGCTTCCTCAGAAAGCATCGTTGAAAAGAAGTGAATGTTGCTGCCTACCAGAAAGAAGATTCCTTCACCTGTCACACCATGCACATCTGAGCACTTAAAACAAGGTAAGAAATAAGTAGTATCTCTAGAAATTGTACACTAGGCACACAAATATTCCTATTAAAAAACAATTATGACATATACATCATACAATGGAAAATTAACTCAGAGTACTCTTTACTTTGGGTCTGGTGTAGTTTAATACTCTGTGGTAAATGATATGACATATAGACTGAAAAGATAAGGAAAAATATCCCTAATCCAGAAACAGAAAATTTAGATACTCTTCAGGTAAAGTCTTATCTCAAATTCAACAGTACATATCTTCTGTGTTAATTAAAATATTTCATTTCTGCTCCTCATAGCTGTTTATACTCCTCCAATTACTCCATTGCAATAAGCACACCTTATCCACAGGCTTCAGAAGATCATCTTTAGCTCCCAGCATGTTGCTTAAAGAAAGCACTGAATGGTAGTATGTTAATAAGAGAAAAAATGTGTTATGACATGTATTTCGTTTTTAAAAAAGTGTGAGCAAATTATATACAGTACCACTGGAAACAGAGGCTATAGGGCTGGCAGGCTTTGAAGAATTGCTAAGATGTGACACTTTTAGCACATGTAATAACAAAACCCAGAAACTTTCTGGGATTTTTAGCTTCCATTTGTGAATGTTAGTCATAGATTTTTGCCTCCTTATTTTTACCCTATTTGGCTTACTTTAAAAGTGAAAACCTTGTAAGGAAAATGCAGGAACTAAAAGCCTGACAGAATAATACTTTCTGCCTATTTAGCAATGGACAAAACAGTTCAAAATACGCATGTCTGCTTATGCAGATACTCATACCCTGATATAATTGGAAATCTTGATCTACCTCTAAATTAAATATAAGCAAAGCACTACTCATACCAGTGAATTCAGTACATTTTCTGTTACCAGAAGGGAACACCATAACATTTTATAACTGGGATAAGCTTTAAGTAGTGTGTGACACAGAGAATATTTTCTAGAGGAGTATCACTTCTCATCTGAGACAATGATGTAGACCTGGACTCTGCACCTAAGGTCAAGTGGTATGAATTTCTTACTTTTTAAGAAGTTTCACAGACTTAGAACTGATTCATTTTCTGCCCACCTCCCCAGATATTAACAATCTGATGCTCATATGACTGGGCACAGTGTAAACTGTGTTCTGTACTTTAAAGCTGGTGCACCTTTATCACCCTGTCATTTGAAAATTACCCTGTGACTACAGATGATACTATAAAGGAACTGAATGTTGAACATGACTGTGTAGACAGTCTCTGCTTCTGACTCTGTTTCCTTAATCCTTCCTCTCCAATTACAAAATATAATCCTGTTTGAATTTTCCTTTCCAGTTTTAGAGTTCTCTTACCATGTGTGGTCAGTATTTTGTCAATTAATAGTTTATCATTATTAAATGAGATTTGATGTTTTATCTTAAAAAAAAAGGGTAAAACTTTTATCTTAAAAAAAAGGCAGACAGTATTGGAAACTATTCTTCTAATTGTTACTGAAGCTGTGTCACCATTTACCACTTTCTTCTTTTTTAAGAGTAAAACCACATGAAAGTGATTGTTCTGCTTTGTGGAACATGGATAGGAGAAAAAGATTGTGCTTGGCAGATATTTTGTGCTATCCATTACTTTATGTCACAATTTTAAGTCACTGAATAAGGTGATTGTAGCTACTATTGCCCTCTTTAAAGATAAACCCTTTCACAATAATTTTGCTGTAATACAGTATTGTCGGGAAATGCAATATGCTTTACCTTCGTGAGAAAACCTCTCTAATTGGAATCGCTGGACCTTGACTGACTTGTCACAGCTATATTCAGGGTGAAGGTGAAATCTTTAAGAAGTCTGATTGGGAAAATTAGACCATGGCTTCTCTGAAAGAGGACACATTCATATGCAAGATCTTTCTGCTTGAATATTTTTTTTTTGTCTTCTACTAAGTGAGGAGAACAATGGGCAGGGAGCAGGGGAGACAGAGGCAGACAATGGCATTTGAACAGTCTGACATGTTACAGCTTAGCATTTAAAATACAGAAAAGGTAAACAACTACTCTTGTGGTGAAAGAGTTAATAAATATCTCAAACTTGGGAACAGGTGGGGGAATTGCAGCTAAAGCCATTGAGCTTAATGAGAATTAGTCATGCATTCTGATTGTTCAGATATTGGATGAGAGACCTGCAAGGCAAGTGCTTTTCCTAAGCTCCTAAAGTCAGGATAATAAATAGAAACAAATCATCTTCTAGTGATTAGCAGACATGTATATAAAGAATTTATAACAGAAAAACATGACAGTTCCATTACAGTGTAGCTAAACCAGAGCTGAGACACCCTCCTCTCTATTTCATAGTACTGCTGTTATCATTATTCAGGAATTCTGGCAGCTGGTTTCTAATGTTCTCCTAAAATATGAGTGAATCAAAAGAAAATCAGCTCAACAGGAAGTATGTGGGTTATGTTGTGGTAGTGGAGGTGAGGCAGGAATAGGAGGAAGGCTCAGACTGAGCTTTGCCTGTTTCCGGTGTCTCACACAATGAATGTCGTTAAAGATGCAGCGTTTAGACTCTGTTGATTTAATAGCACAAACATATTATGGAAGCTGTGGTGTGCAGGAGGTCTCTGAGGTTAGTGGAAAACTCCTTGAAATTAGTAGGTCAATTACTTTACATGTGGGTATTGCCAGAAAAAAAAATAGTTGACCTGAAATGATTTGGAGATTATGCTCCTATGAATATTATCCAGAATAACTTTCATCAAAAGCCTTCAAAGCATTGATCAGCCAAATTTTTGTTGGGCTCAGGCTCCTAATTTACATATTTAATTCCTGGCAGATTTCTCTCCATGACTTGTGCATATGCACCTCTAAGAATTTTAATGCTTTTATCATTATAATGTGAAACAACCAGATCATTACTTTTTAAGGATGTCTTTCCTTGATTTCTTGGAGCCTTATGTGACTGATTAGTGCAAAGGTAAATAAAATACTTGCCCTGGTATAATGTGCTTGCATTACATCATATTGAGAAAGTTGGTCTCTGAAGACCAGTTCTCAATAGCAGAAGAATAACTGTTACCTCATTTAAAAAGATGTTTTGTACATAGACATTGCTGGCTTTGTTGTAACTCTTGTTTGTGTGTAATAGAGAGCACTAGAAAGTGAGCATTGACTTGTAGTGAGCGGCTAGAAAAGGTCTGGCTCAAAAAGATTTATTTTGGCTACCAAATTATTTTTGAGTTCAAGAGTAGTGGTAAATGAGGAAAAAAATAAATTATTAAAACTCAAACCGAAATACAAGCCTCGTTGCTTATTGAAAGTGTAACTAAAATCTTTGCTGATGCACTATACAACTCTTGTGTTCTTAAGCAGAGGGTTTTTTATGATGGAGATGAAGGAAATGGAAAAACATAAAATCAAAAATAAATTACTAGATATTTAATAGGTTTTATTGCCAAATCAGCAACACACACAGCTAATGGGAAATATTTTCTGCAGACAGATGGGATAGTCGGATCCCAGGAGCATAAATATGAAGTATCTGTTAAGATTCTTTTTTATACATTTGCATATAAATATAAACATCATTAGTAGGGGCTAATTGCCCTGTAGGAACTCCAATATGAGCATTAGAATCTTCAGGATTGCTGTTTTTTGTTGGTTTTTGAGGGGGGTTAAGTATCTCCATTACCCATCATGTTCGGTACTGCATGGCTGCAACGGATAATTACGACCATTAAGAATCTCAATCACAAAATCAAACCCGTTTGGACTGGCTTCCAGGGCCGCCCAGCACAGTAAGTAACCATTGTTTTGCTCATGAATATTCATAAGGGTACTTTGATTTGACTTCCGCAGTAGGGGGCTTGTAAAAAGCTCATCCACAGATTAGCCCCTACTGAAGATTGAGCAGCTAAGGTAACAAGATATCATACATGATGAAGGGCTTTGTAAAAAGCGCTGCATAAAGCTGAGATTTAGGTATTTGTAGCTCCTCGTAAGAAAAATAGCAAAAGGGATTTCAAATATTTAGGTTTTTCAGTTGTTCTAGTGACAGAAAAGGTCAAGGATCTACGCTGTGAAAGGCTTGGTTAATGTGGCACGTTGCTGGGCAAAGAGCAGTTGAATCATCAGTGATGAATGCTGTGGACTTGTATATAGGATTTGGGAGTCTGTAGGGTGCATGACAAAGACAGCGGTATTAGCACAGTGGTGTCAGTCAAAAAACCTACAGGTGTTTCAAATATTGCTGTGTTATTTCACACTTGAGAACCTGAGTGGTGTTTGATTCAATCTTAAGTTCAGAAGAGCCCTTGCTGACATTTAAAAAACCCAACCAAATGAAAACCCCATATTTATGACATTCAGGTAATGTTTGTTGCTGTGGAACAGAAGTGTTAAATTATGTATTAGAAATAGTACCAAAAAATCCTTCTAGAAACCTTCCCAATTTAAAAAACATACAAACCCAATATTATCTGAAAATGAAGTGCTAATTGTTGAAGTACCACATCTACATAACATAACACTTAGCAAGCTGTTACCTTCCCATGACCTACCCAATGTGGGATTTGGGAGCCACTGATTATTGGCTGGAGTCAGGCAGTCACGACTGCTTTTGCTGGTTTCTGTTTCCTTCATCTGTACATTTTCCAGCTCCTCTGTCTTTCTCTGCTTCTCTGTCTATTTTTCTGTTCACTACTCCTGGCAGTTTTTTTCCTGTCAAATGCTGAACACTTTCTGATACTGCTTTAGAAAGTATCGCTGGGGTTGAAGAACTGAGGGCTTTGTCCTGCAGTGTTATTTTCATGCAGATGCTCCTTGTCCAATATAATCTGGCCAGTGCCACGTGGCAAATTCTTCCCCCACCTTCCAGAGCTGCTTGACACAGTGGCCTCTAACCTTAAGAAACGGCAACTTTATGGTTCATATATGTGCCAAATCAGGGAAAGACCTTCCGGCAGTCAAAGAACAAAGACGAAAGCTTTGGACTGCCTGGATAAGAAGGCAGATGCACAAAACGCCCGTAAACCCCACAGAGGGAGTCCAGCCCAGTAAGGGCCCATTGCTGTGTGAACTAAGTAAAAATTGGTAGGTGTGATGAGCTGTTCGTGTTAAAGGATATCGTTCTCAAAGCAATACTAAAAGTCCCCCTTGAAAATTTCTATTGGAAATCAGCAGTTGTAACTACAGATGGTATTAAAATGTGTAGCAGCTTCTGTGACTGGCACAGCAGATAGCACTTAAAATGGAGTAAAGCATGTTTATGTGCGTGTTGGTAAGGTGTATGTCTGCAGCAGCAAGGGGCTGAATTGCTGATCGGGAGGAGTACTCCTGGTCTTTAAGCACTGTGAGACTAATTCCTGTGAAAGTATAAAGCTTCTGTCTTCACTAGAATAGTACGAGGGGGGAAGTCCTTCAGTCCCATCCACTGCAGTAATTGGCATAAGACACTCCTGCTCTCCTGACAGTGTGAAGTTCAAAGAGATTTCAGCGTTAATTGGATGTGCTTCATCCATTCATGAGTCTGAGTATATGCCAGATGAACTACATCACATGTGACTCTATGTATAGGGGATGACAGCCCCTGTTCTTGTGGAGTGGCACCGAATAATATGAATCTGAATAAACTGGAAAATCTGTTTTAAACTTGTGGTATGCCATGATTAAAACCAAACTGTAGTAATAGGAAAATGTATGGGTTTTTTTGTTCAGAACTTTTAATCACTCTGTTTCCAAAGTTATTCTTTTTGTACAGATATAGTTAATGGGTCCTTCATATAGCAAACTCAGGAGACTTTCCTTTTTGTGAGCCTGTGTGAGAAACCAAGTGTTTTACACACACTCCTGTTTGAAACAGGAGTGTCTGCTTACAGCTGTTACTAACCACCCCTTTTAGTGAATGTACTAAAATACAGCCTTAAAGGCAATTCAGCCCGTACTTGACCATCATCCTTATAATCTCCTCCACAGTTGTAATAATAAGAAAATAGTATTCAATCACATGGCAGCCATGTGTGGAAGAATATGGGAAAGAACATGGAAGAAATAACACTATAATGAGGTTAAAGCACTATCAATAGCCATAGGTTTAAAAAGTATATCTTTAATATGTTAATTGTATCCTATAAAAACATTTCAAAACAACCTGCTACTTCAGCATCCTTTAATGGCATAACATGACAGAACAGGAAACAATCAGCAGCCTGGTGTTTATCCGGTCTCGGTTTGCAAAGTTCCCTTGTGCTGCTGTGACTTTTGTCCCAGCCAGCTCTGGGGGGTTTTAACTAAAACCCAGGCAGGACAGTCAAGAAGCAAAATGTAAATGTCAGCTCAGGCTGTTTATGTGCAAGTTAGGGACTAAAATATGTTTAACTTTACACACAGGTTAGAAATTCTCCTTTTGTCAGTCGGAAATGTACCAACACTTGATGCAGGTTTTCTCAAGATTGTTTAACATAAAAGTCATATGTAATAGAACAACCAGTTAAGTTCTTTTCGCTTGGTATTCTGTAATCTGATTTCAGAGGTTTGGTAATATCAAAACAAGTTAGAGTTTTATATTAAAACTAGCATTACAGTACTTATTGCTATTTGTATGTATAAATACTATGCTCTATTTAAAACTACTGATTTGATATAATGTAGTAGAATGGGGGGGGTTTTCTGCTGCATCAGTACTATATTCCTGAAAAAAATAGTTCCAATAAGGCAGATTTCATGCAAAAATACTCCATTGAAAAATTTTGGCTTATTGTCAGCATTATTCCACTCTCAGTGCCATCTAGTATCATCAGTCTGTCATGTGCAAGTGCAGGCACACAGCACACACAGCATCATATACCTCTTCAAGTCACAGCAAATTGATCAAATTTTTGCCCTACCAGAACTCTGAGTGGATTAGGGAAAGTGGATTAGGTGGTCACAAATGACTTTTTTTTAAGTGTTCACACATTGCATTGCAGATGTGCAGATGTCAAAGCAACTATTTAGTCTGGAAGTAGTTTGCTTGATAAAATGAAATGTGAATGAGAGTTAATAGAAGATATTTCTAGTGTATGGTTGGAAGGGAACAGGATATTCCAGCCTTTTCCTGATGCCCCCTGTTCTCTAGCCTCAGCATGGTGTCCCAGTGGTGCTATAACTCAGCAGTAAAATCACGGTATCAAGGCTGCTCACTAAAATCCAGACTAGGAGCTTTAATGGAGAAAAGGCTTAGATGAAGTATTTCTTCACAGTTCTTATTTATTGCAAAGGTTTTGAAACTGGGGATTTAATTTAGTTGATTTCTTTAAGAAGGCTGTTTGTTGGTAATTGTCAGACTTGTGTCCCACCATTAAAAATGAACAGTATTTTAGAGGTGGACACCTATTTGTATTTTCTTCTGCTTTTGTTGCAAACCTTGACAATCACATTGAAATTTATGGTGAAAGGATTGTGGAATCAGTGAGATTTAGATGCTTGTACAATTCCATTCATTCAGTAAGTGGAATTCACAGGAGATTGCATGATGTCTCCTGGATGGTTCAGGTCTTGTGATGTGTTCAACAAAATGATTTTTGTTTAGCTATTCACCATTACCCTTTGACCACCTTAAAATTACTATAAAAACTCAAATGCTCCCAATCTTCAAGATATGCTCTGAGTGAAAATTCTGTATCTTGGCAACCAGGAAGGGACAATTATTCTTTGGAAAAAGTCATCCTATCTGCCAAGATGAATTTATTATCATAATTGTTGCAAGGATATGTGAATTTATTCTGTATCTCTTATTTGACTCTCTTTACTGTAGGAGATATCCCAATTCATTGATATTGAAATTGGTGAAGGAGGTTTAATTCAATTCAAAGAAATTCATGCCTAGTGGTATACAACAGCTCTTTATACCATTTAAGATTTCTCGTGCTTAGTGAAAAACAATGATGAATTTAAGCAATCTTGAATCACAATTGCTCTCTATCAGAATATGTACAGCTTGGCATTTATATTTTTTTTAATGTTATGGACATGCAACTACCCCCAGTAAAATGGCAAGAGATTTAATGCAAAGAACCTTCTGCTTACAATGGACAGCTGTTACTGCCTAAGAAAACAGTTAAATAGCAGTGTCTTTCCTTTTTCTAAGTCTTCAGTCTTACAATTTAAATTATACAAGGAAATATTAGTTCTTTGTATCATTGTTCATTTAAATGCAGGACATGAACTTGAAGCAGAAAAGATAGGGGGATATGTGAAAGTGAATCTGAACTTCTGAATTACATTAGAGAGGTTTAAATTCTTCTTTGAAGGATGAAGACAGAAGCAGACTTAGGTCTGTAAGATTAGCCACAGGAAATCATCAGCTAAATTAATAAGTAATTCAAGAATGAATGAATGGAATAGTAGAATTTTAAGACGAAGCATTTGCTGGTTAGCTTAGGTTTACACTGGTAATAAAAACTTCTTTTCAGGTCATGCCATCATGTGACCTTTTCATGGTGCTGATGTAAATCCAAGATTAATTCAGGGGGAACATAGCCCAGAACAAAAGCACAGACTGAATGCACTTGGCTCTGGGCCTTCCCACACCATGCTCTGTGTATTTCTCTGCTGGGTTGGGTTAGGATATCACTTACCAAGGAGAGAGCAACCCAGTAAGAGAAGCAGGACAGAAAAACTTGATTGTTGTGTTTTATTGTTCCTACCCATTTAGGGTATTTTTTTACTCTGAGTTATCAAAGATCTGGTGAATACAGAAGAATTTTGCCTGACAGAAAATCTGGGTTTTCTCAGCTGAGCATTTCGCAGTTTTGAGGCCATTTAAACCATTACAAAAGTGGGAGGAGAAGCTCCCTGGCAGAGCAGGAGCCAGCATGGGACACAGGGAATGGAATGAGGTGTCACACTGGGTCACCAGGGTGGTTCTTCCTGGCAGGGCCCCTCCCCAGCTCTGCCTTGGCCCCCAGCCTCAGCTGCACAGGATGGAAACTGAGCTCTGCAAACAATCTCAGCTAAGTAAGTTTCAAAACATATTTCACATGCAAATGAATTTCAATCAATTTCCAAATTGAATTCAATCAAATTACTCCTTTCAGTATTCCATACCTGTCACTTGCTATCTGCCTGTGCCTCCTACATTTTGTGCTCAGAGCAGGTGACTGTAAACAGGAACAGGATTTAAACACATCAGGGAGGCTGGCAGTCAGTGTCAAGATGGCTCCCTACCAATTCCTACTCAAACCTTTAAATTAAAACATATTTTTGGTGATTTTAATAAGTGTTTTCTTTCCAGTAAGATAATTGCATTTTGGAGGGAAAAAAAAACAACAACAACAACAAAAACCAAAAACCAAAAAAAAACAACAAACCCACTAATTTTATGTGGAAAAAAAATAGAGTTTTAAAAAACACTGAAGCAAGTTGGGAGTTTGCATTTGAGTAAATATTTCCTGGTACTTGTTTAGAGTATTTTACTGAGTTTAAGTTTTATTGGATATTAAAGTAAAAAAAACCCCAACCAAATAAAACAAAAAAAAAGAACATTTAAATTGCTGTGTTTTTTACTTCATTCTTAAAATATACATTTGGATTGAACCAGACACTAAATAGCAACAGGTGCAATTGCTTAATTCACATGATAGGAAAAAAACCCTTTTTTTTTTTAATTTATAAGAGCTTTCTCGTCAAGTGTGGTGACTAGCATGAATTGAAAACAATGTTTTATTTATTTGTTTTAGTCTTAATAGTGAATCCAGGTATGAGTTTTTTACACTCCTTATGTAAGGAAAACTACTCATAAAAATGAAAAGTATGCCCAGAGTGTGGTGCTCAGGTCCTCAAAATAGGACATACAAAAAAGGGTTGCTTTTCTCTCTGTTCAACTCCCTCGAATGCTCAGCTCCTGCTTAGATGTTGGAGTCTTATATGTATGAAACTCATCTGTCATCAGGATTGATAAAACACAATTAGGTGTGTCCTTTTAAACAGTTTTTACTCTGGTGCATGAGCATTCATCTAAATCTTCTGTAATAGGGCCAGTTTTACCACCAAGGTGGGTGTCCCCATGGCAGTTATGAGGGACTTTGATGTAATGAGCAACATTTACAACATTTTCAGTAATGACATTTACAAATATTTCTTCAGTTGCTTGAAACGAAAAGGAACTCTTGTGTAAAAATACCAAGAACTCTAAACTGGGATTGTTGCTCTTGGCCATTCCAGCCAGAATTTTCTGTTGTTAACTTTTCTTTCATAAATGGAACACAACAAAATAGAAGTGCACATATATAAACACACATGCCTCTTTTTTTTGTATTGCTAAAGTCTGTTGTGGCTGGTGCTACTGGTTATTTCATGGTAGTAGGAAATATTAAGACCTGATATTACAACCTTTATAATATATCTACTCCCATTTCTGTGCTTATATTAAAGTTTAGATCTTGGCGTATGTGTGACTGAAATGAAAGTTCAAACCAGTGACTCACTGTCATGGAATAGGTTACTGGATTATTAATATTTTAACATTTTCCTTTGGCAAATATGAAAGCAATTGTAGCTAAGTATAGGAGTTAGTAGGAATACACTGCTTCTGGGTACAAGTAAGGTAATCGCTGTCTGATTCAGTAGCATTATTTTGAGAGTAACATATCAAAGGAGGGAATAATATTTCTTATATTCTAATAAGACCTTTCTATATGAGTCACATTTGATAAAAGTCTCTTTGAGAAAAAGATCAAGTTCATCTTAAATAATCATGATTTGCATATTCCTATTATGACAGCTGCATTATTCTGAAAAGTGTGCTGTGCTATTTCTATGGCTTCTGAAAACAAAAAAGGTGAATTTCAGATGGAAAAAAAAAATCAGAACAAATGTTCTCAGCATGTAATTAAGCCATGCATATCATGAACATTGTTCTTGTGACTGTTTTTATAATTTTTACATGGTTATTTCAGAAAGGTTAAAAATTATGCATGCAGTCTTTATTATATTACACACATAATTTGGAAAAAAGCATTTCTCTGCACTAAAAATAATAAAGAAATAGATTCATTGTGTTGAGAAATTTATTTCTTGAGTCTCAAATAATTTAATTCCTTTTTATTCTATGCAAAAAGTAATTTTCTCCTAGGGGGAAATTATTGCTTAACTACTGTTATGTATTCACTGGCAGTCTTAGCCACTCAGCCAAAGATAGTTCTAAAAAGGAAGCTGAGAAAGCTGATTGAAGTGAAATCCTTAAACTAAATATGAAAAATAGAAGACTTAAGGTTTTATATGTTTCTTTCACAAAGAATCCATAATGTTCCTGACATTAGAAAATCATTTAAAGCAGAACTGCAGTGACTTTGTCACTGTCTTGTCATGGTTGCTTTAATGTATGACCATGTAGATGTTTGTTTCAGTGAGGTCCTTTATTCATTCCCAGGATGGGCACACTTTAAAAAAAAAAAAAAAAGTGGGGATTGGCCAGAATGAGGAAATTAATTTTACATGTTTTTGACCATTATTTATTTTGCTTTTGTTATTGTTGGATTAGGTTGATAGCTGGAGCATGGAGAGAAGAAGCTGCTGAACTGGCTTTGAGTAGAAACAATTTTCCCATCTTGCTGCCATGCCAGGGTAGCAGCAATACCAGACATGACAGGCCTGTAGTATTCACCCACTCCAGCTGATGAATCCTGGTCATGGAGATGGCATTTAAGTGGACCAGTAAGGATTGTGCTGGTCAGTCATTGGAATTTTCCAGCAATTTACTCCCAGCCTTGTTGTATTTCGAGTGGGCTGAACAATAAAACTGTATTGTATGTACTTGCACAGGACCTCTGGATTATTGCTCAAGTACTTCAGCTGAGTCCTGGTGCAGGTCATTGGTTTCTCCCTCATTCCCTCCACCAGAACACGAGAGATGAGGTTTCTTTCCCTCTGTGCAGGATACCTGAGGGTATGGGTTACCAGAGAAACCATTCCCAAGGGTCGGTATTTAACATGGGGATTCCAGTAGGCTTCTGTGTGATACTGATGGGATTTATATGAGCAATATGTGTATCTGAGCAGTATCTTTAAAACATAGACTCTATCAGTTCAGGCAAAGAAAAATGAGATGTTTGTATATTAATCCATGGAGTGTCTACAGGATAGGAAAGTAGCAAACTGTGCAGATCCATGGAACACAACATACACTGTGTGTATGTAAATCAGTGGAATCATAGTGCTGGAACAGAGGTAACAGGGCACGGTTCTCATGGAAGATAGAAAGAAAAGGTGAGATGGAAGCATTAATGATTTGCCAGCCTCAATCACTGCCATATTGTGCATGAAAAAGGAGACAATCTATTTTATGATTAATGTACTCTGTTGAAAGACCCAAGAAAGTTGATGGAAGCAAAGAATGCAACTGTTCTGAAACTGGTACATATAGATTCTGTTACTGTAGGTATTGGTCATACTTGAGATGGAAATAAGCTGCACTTAATAAGCCTTTTTTTCCCATCTATATATCGAAGAAAAATATATATTTTTAAATTATTAGTAGTATACTTGTTCCCAAAGTGAACTCTTATTCTCCAATCCTGTTCAGTGCTGAGGAGGCTGCCTGGATAAACAGGCTTCATCCTGTCATGAAATCATAATATGCATTATGACATTATATTTTGTTGTCATGGAAGCAGTTGCAGTGATATTCCTGATTCTGATGTGAATCTTAACAAGTCTTTTACCAGCCATCAAGTTTCAATCTGAGGGGCAGGTTCTTGCCTGTGTTATGCATTTCCCTTCAGAGAGCCTGTCAGTCATTCATTACCAGGTCGTGTATCTGATGGAAACCAGCAATCCCACTAACCTTCACAGCTTTGCACGCTTCCTATTCTCGTTACCGTGTTGGGGTGATGAGAAAAGGCTGCAAAAGAAGCTTCTGCCATTAGCACAGGTGTTTTGTGGCCAGACATATTTCAGGGAATAATCTTGCACGTTGAACTACAGAGAAATTGCGGTGAATCCTTGGGATTGTGAGATTCAGAATGGAGTGGTTTAAGCATTCTCGTTGTTATTTATGAAATAGATGTGTTGCATACATAACAGAAATTGGATTCGCTTCTGTTACAGACACTTCTGAATCTTTGTTCTTCTCTTTCTACTGGTTCTATTGCAGAGCTCTGGCTGCACTTTCGCTATATAGTAGATGAAAAGAGATTCCACTCAACTCCCAGCACTCAGTGTACATTTGTAGTTTTCTCTTGGTTTGGTTTGCGAGAATAAATCTACCAGTAAAGATAGTTCTTGAATATCTCTGCTCTTCCAAATGCTTCTCCTCATCATGCCTCTGCATTTCATATGGCTGTACAAGTGCAACTGGGAAAGCAGGGTTTGCTGTCCTTTTCACAAGGCTGTTAAGGCATTCTGTTCAGAAGAGTAGCGTGGATGCACTCCTGTTCACACAGGTTATTTATGTTACTGGGATGTGTGTGAATCCCAGGCTTTGGCTATGTCTTATTGACTGCCCCAGCTAACCTCATTCTGTCAATCTGCTCCCAGCACCAACACAGAGCTGTTCTTGGCAGATGGCACGGAGCAGGACTGTGAGAATGTGCTATCCCCCTGCTGACCTTGTGCACTAGTAGGAGTTCTGCTTAAATAATTCATGGCAAACTAACAGGGGTTTCTCTTCCAATTTATTTTATTGTTTAGTCCAGAAAGCTATTGACATATCAAGGTGTTCAAGTCTTTAACGTGCATCCAGAGAAGCCATTAGAACATTGGGACAACGCACAGCTTCTGTGGAGCATTAAAGGTTGGTTTAGATGGCTAGATAAATTCAGTTTTCAAAGTCATGTTTAATGGAGTCTGAAGCCCCCTGGACTCATAGAAGTCTGTACCTACCTTCTGACAACATTAGACCGGGAAGGTTGGTAGAGGTTTAGGAAGGCTTAGGCCCAGTAAATATAAGTTGTTTCACTACAGAGCTGTGTCATTCATTCACCATTGTGATCTTGGCCAAGATGTGGTTGTATTTTTTTGCTTTTTGAGAAGATGAAAGCTAGAAACATTTTTTTTTTTTGAGGTTTGACTGTCAAAATATTTTGGAAATACAGGATAAATTATTAGTGTTTTGCTGGGTTTTTAGTTTGAGGAAATGTAAACATTTTGCATATTGAAGGAAATACACAGAAAAGGCAAAGAGGTTTTGATATCACTTTCAGATGAGAGCAAGTCCAGGTGTTATAAAGAAAAATCAGCATAGCACTTAAGCATATCTTGAAGTCATTTTAAAGGCAGTAGGACATAAACATGTCCTGTTTATTGAAATCCTAATTTCACAAATGAATATATGTGTAGCTCCGTATGAAAACAGAACCCTAGACCAGGTCTAAACTACTAAAAAGGCAAATAAGTATAGTGAGAAGTTTATCCTGGCTGCGCTGGCAAAGGAATCACTGAGCACAGTAACAGAACTGAGCTTTACCCATGAGAGGTTATTTTGGCTAGAAGCAATGATTTCACTTGGTGGCACTGTGTGTGCCTTATGGAGGAAGAACGATTCCAGCCAGGAGTGTGTGGGCAGGATGGCATGCTCCTACTGCTGTACTACCAAGTACTTCCTCTGTAGTATCTCCACCAGTGTAGTCCCTCTGAAGGCTTCAAAAATTGGGTTCACTGACGCTTACGTGTCCTGGTGATCTGTAAAGAAAGAATTTTACCTATCTGTGCAATGATCTTTTCAAAACCCTATGCACTGCTTGTTCCTGACACTTGTATGATGGGGACTGAAGTATAAGCTCTTTACTATTGATGAATTTTCTCCCTCTATGACCAGGCATTGAAGCTCTAGCTTTTCTATTAAGCTGCAGGCAGCTGAAAATTGGAGATATAATATAGGATGCAATTTTTGAAATCAAAAAATGTGTTTAGCTCCACCATGTGATAATCCTTAAATATAATGGGTGCAGACAATTGTAGGGGAGTGCAACCATCATCTAAGAAATAACTTGCTGAAAAAAAAAGTTTTATTCCTGAGAGAATGGATATTGTCACTGTCACCCCTCTTGGCTCCAAAGGGGTTCATCACATTTTCTCTCACATGTTTAGGTTATTAATTAGATTGATTATTTTTCTAACATGTATTTTGCTTTTCTTTAGGATCTGAAGAATAGGTATTATGAATGTGTCTGTTTTTCCAATGAAAGCACTTTGTCTAATGAAAGATGTTATTTATTTCTGCCATTTTTTCTACACTCAAACCGTCATAGCTACAACAACACAGTATCTGCAATTGCTTCAGTGCAAGGATGTAGTCAAAACACTTTATTGAATGTCTGTCTTAAAGCTAGAAATGTAAGCTTCTTTATACTTTTCTGTTTTGGTTCCACCCAGAAATAGTAACTTTTTGTGTTATACAAATATAACTAAGTTTTATAGTTAAAGATGCAGAAAGAAACACTACTAAAGGCACTGAATTTTAACTATGTATTTGTCTTGTATTAATGGTCAACCTACCACAGTGCTTTAAGTGCTTCATGCTTTCCTGCCATTTGAAAGTCAAGCTAAAATCTTACTAATATATTATGCCTCTTTTTTAAATCCATACAGAACTGAGCTAGATTCTCTGTTAGGAATGGCATAATAACCAAAGAGTAGCAGTTTAATGCCTATGTATTAAACTCACATGACACTTTAAATACAATTAATTATTTTGCATGAGCTTGCCATTACAATGGGATATAGAGTGTAGCTGTATTCCCACAACTACAAAGTCATATGAAAACTCACTTGTTGCTCACACTTTTATCTCATAATATTGAGTGGAGGAATTGTTCGAATGTACTGTCATGAAGACAGAATAACCACAAAAGTAGCCCCCAAGTTAAAGCTTCAGATGATAAACATTCCCAATACAAATGACAGTTCACTAAAATGTAATCCTGTTATTTCCAAGGGCAGGTTCTTTTCTTTTTTTTTTCCCCTCAGTATTTTTGACTTCTACAGATGAAATAATAATTCATGTCCTCTACAGACTAAACAGACTTATTAAGAATAAGATATACTAAGGGAATATAGATCTCCAATCTGGAATATTTAAAAACATTGTAGCTTAGTAAGTATGTAACAGAACCGCAACTTTTGAACATTTTGAATCCATGTCATCCTTTTGGTATTAAGAGTGGTAGTGATGTAATGGGAGATGTTCAGGGAGTATAAAGGAACTGTATCCACTTGAAAGTAGAAAAGCAGATAAACTGCACCCTTGAGAGGCAATGAAACACAGGCTAGAGCAGAATAAATGTGCTTTGGAAAGGGTACAGTGTATACTTCCCCCTTTCTCATTCTCCCATTTGTCTTCCTACAATGCCTCTTTGTGAATGATGAGAAAAGAAAAGAATTTTTTTTTTAAACTGGTTTCCCCCTTACAGCATAGAGGTTTTATGGGAAAAATGAAGCACAGAGAGTGACAACAGCCAAAGGCATTTTTTATTGCATTTAGCAATGTTATGTATTTTTTTAAAAAAACCTTGAAAGTCTTTGGAGTGAACATTAAAAGCTGTTATTAAGATAGGTGATCGTCTGTCATCAAAAACGGTTTGTTTCTTTGCCTGACACCTTCCTCGGGCTCTTCTCAGACATGAGAACCTTTTATAAAAGTAAAAGAAGTTTGTCACAGCTCCACAGGGTCTTTGAGAAGACCCAGAGTCTGAGAGCTCGACCAAACTCTTCCTCTCATGACTTCCTTTTCGATTTCCAAATGTCAGAGCTAATTTTCATTAACCATTAAGGTCTTTCCTGGTATAATAGAACTTTCCGGTGTGGGACTCCCTCTGGAAGTTTCTCATGGTCACTGCTATGGATTGCTGTGCCTGGTGGATTGTTGGCCCTGACAGTGGGTGTATTCAGCCATCCTAATCTGCATCTTCCCTCTCTCCAGTGCACTCTGTCTCTGTCAGGGAAACACACGTGCTTTGTGTGTCTCTGTTACATTAGTCAAGTGTAATCATCAGCAGTAGAAATGGTTGTAGGGAGTAGCTTTTCTGGAAATAATTTGATTGTCATTTTGGACTCTTTGGACTCCTCATTTACTTATACCTAATCGTGGAAATACTTTTATTTCAAACAATTGATAATAAACTTTTGCATCACAGTAAATCCTCCACTTTTATTCAAATTTTACTATAGTACAGCTAAACCAGGCTGAAGTTTTATTTTAATTTCTTAAATGAAATCAGAGTACCCGTCTGCTTAGAACTGCTTAGAGTACTTAATAGCACTGGAAGCATTACCTGTGATTTTTAGGCTACGTTATAAACCTAGCAGACTAGCCCTGAAAAATAATTCAAATGAACAAATATTATATTAAAGAAAGGAAGTGCCTGAGGTACAGCATGAAAGTTTAAATTAAGAGACATCCCCTAACTCGAAACCCAGTAACTAAGGAAAAAAAAAAAACCCAAACAAACCAAAATGTAGTAGTAATCCCATGATCTGCCCTTGAGAGCCTATTTTAGTAGTTTTACAATTCTGTGTATTTATATACTGTGACTTTGAACTTCATTGAAAAATACAGTTTTAATATTAATTATTTTGTTAATTTTAAAGATGAAAAAGGCTTCTGGAAATTTATAAATAAATTTAAAGTCAATATAAAGGAATAAAAATATTTGCATTTAATTTGGAAAAAATTTATTTTTCTTTAATTATGACTGCTCACTGTCTTAGCCATCTCAATGAAGAAAATCATTAGACAAGAAAGAAGTATATAGAGTTAAAATAAAAACATGGTTACTGCCAGTTATACCTCGGGACACTTAGAAATAGCTTAGCTGAATAAGATGAAATTTTTCCCCCAGACAATGTAAACCACCAACCATACACAACTTTCACTGGTGTTTGGTATGAAAGAGAGCTCTCTGTTTCATACCTCTCTGTCAAATCAAAGCCTGACTTTCTGAAACAAACATATTTCATTTTACACGTACATATAAAGACAAATGAGATACCCCACATTGTTTTGGATGTTATCCCACCCATCCATTTCAGCTGGAAAGGGCTAAGGGGGCTGAGTTTTAAGAGCTGTTTTATGACACCTCTTGGATTACCGAAGAGATGCCCTGACATTTTTCTGAGGAGAATAGTCCTTCTCCACCAGCTCGAGATAGACCCCAGGCACCACTGAGAGTGTGAGGCTTCGGTCACCCTTCCTCTGAGCTTCCTTTTCCTGTCCTACCTCACACATCTGCTTTCCTGGCATCCTCTCTTCTAATGCCTTTTTTTAGAAAAGATCAGATTTACCTGATCAAAACTGTTTCCATACCCTCTTTTGACCAGACAGGAGTGCTATAAGCCCTGTTACAAACAGTCCTGAGGGAGTCTGTATTTGCCATTCTCAAGGAGCTGACACGACCTAATTGTCTGTCTGTCTTTGCCCAACAGGTTTGTCAGGAAATGAGAGACAGGTCTGAAAGTGTGAGCTGCTGTCTTGTTGTTCTTTCTCTCATCCTTGTGTTGACATCAGTGAAAGACCTCATCTTTAGGTAATTTTTTCCCCTGAAAAATGACAGCCGTTATTATCTTCCACCTAAAAAGCAGACATAGATTTTATAGAATTCCTCTCTATTGAAGGGGCAAGGGAAGAAGAGTTAGTACTAAAAATAAAATCAATTTGTTGTTGCTTTAGTCCTTTAAATACTACTGCTGCCTTTTTATCTGTATCTCTAAAAAAAGTTTGAATACACTTTAAATGGAAACTCTTTACCACAGAGCTAATTCAGCTGAAACCCATAAACTTGAAATCCAGCATTTTATTGAAATATTTGTTATAATACCATGGAAAGGATCATCTTAATACTTCTAATGACTCTAGTCCACCAAAATCAGCACAGTGTGAGCCTATGCAAGCCATCTGAAATGCTGAGAACATAAATATTGACTTGTCCAGCAGACAACTTGCTTTTCAGTTATTAGTCAGAAGACGTGGATTTGCAGGGTGACTTGGCAAATCACCATGACATTGAATTAAAAGTCTGCTGGCAAAAAAAGAGAAAAGTTGGAGCTTTATAGTTAGCAAAGAGTAGCTGGAAGGAAACAGGCATTTACCATGAGAGGGCAGGGATGAACCAGTACACTTTTAGCAGGGAATGCCATGTCCATGGTTTTCCATGTGAACGATACGAGCCCTGCGATCACAACAGTCTGGAGAACTCCTCAAAGGAAGCTGGTTGTGCATTTCACAGGTCCCACTCTCACTAAACCTTTCAGGAGAACACCAGTAATGCATTTTCTGCACAAAGCAGTTTCACTTGTTCCTTGGGCTGTGTCCCCAGCATCACACCTGATGGTCCAGAATAGAGTTATGTCTATAGTAGGACATTTTAAATGCAATGGGATTTTCAAACAGGAGCCATTCAATGAAAAGGTACATTTAAAAACCCAGAGATATATCTTAGGCATTGAATGAGGCAATAAATGTTTCATGATAAGTGTATAATTACATTGAGAACTAGAGCTTTGAACACATGGGTGTGTTGAATACATCAGTGATTGCTTATGGAGAACAATATAAAATATATGATAAAATCGATCTCCAGGAGGAATCATACCACAGAGCATATTCCCACCTCTGCACAGTAGGTTTGTGTTGAAAACAGAGGAAGGCACAAGGTTGCTGCTGAATCAGGCTCCCCACACAGCCTTTTCTGAGCAGAGATGGTGATTGACTGTCAACACTTGAGTGCATTAGAATAAATTTTTCTTAATCTTCATGATAAATCTAACTAGTCACTGATAAACTTGGATCTCTTATAGGGGATTTTCATAATTTTGTCATCTGGAGTGTATTTGTCTTAGAAAATTCAGTAATACCTTCAGGTCAGAATGAGACTGCAGAAAGTGAAAGCTGTCAGCTCAAAATGTAGATGGTAAACAAATAAAAATACAAATGCAAACCAGAGATGTGTACATTTTTTAAAACTTTACTTTTGTTATTTCAGTTGACATTTTGCTGAATGTCACTAAGAGTGAATAAACAAGCTAATGAGGTTTTAGCTAAATCTCTGCAAACAAGTTGTGAATTTGGGAAAAAAAATTGCTCATCCCTTAATCCCTGACTTCCTATTTTGGGACTGTTCAAGTGTCCCCTGGTTTGCAGTGATGCATTCATTCAACATGTGACTAGCATCAAAGGCATGAAATTCTGATTAACCATTTTTTTTGGCACCTCACCTCCTCCAGTCTGAACTTGGAATCTCCTCCATGCACAGACCGCTAATGAGGAAATCCTTGCTTATGAATTCAATGCAGAATGAGAGAGTTTTTTTCCTTTGCATAATGTTTGCTTTGAAGTCAGACAGTCCAAGAAAGTGATTGATCTCACCCAAGTTCATAACTTTTTCAAAGTACTGCCGATATCATTAAATTTTAATTAACCCTTTGAGCTCCTTCTATGATGTAAAGATGAGGAAACATCAAAGGCTTGTGTTAGAGCAACAGTGAAATCTTTTGAGCTGGCTTAGCCTTACTGAAGAAATCTAAGCTGCAAAATATTACAGTTCCATAGTCAGCTCAGTTCTAGTTACTGCCCTGCTCCGTGTTAGAAGAGGCAGAGCAATTGTTACATCCTCAGCTTGGGCTATTTATATACTGCCAAACTAAACCCATCTTCCTGGAAATGTTCTTCCTCCTACTCCAAGTAGTCCATCTTAAAGAAAATGAATAGAATGTAGAACCTTATTCCTTCTCTGTTCCTTTATGCTTGCTTTAGCTATTATTATCCTGGTTTGTTGTTTTAGGATTTAATAGGGATTAAATAATCTTCCATTAAAAAAAACCCCTAGACTTCTTATGTTAAAATTTATCCTATGCACTTTCTGTGTATGCAGTTCCTATTCTTGACAGGGCAATTTCATTTATGAGGAAACTTCATACATTCCTAACTCCAAACCCCCTCACTCATGTGTGGGGACCTGCAGAAGGCTTTGAGAGGGGCTGTATTCTTAGGGCAAAGCCCAATCTTGCCTCTGTGCTGTGAAATTATTTATACTACTGTAGAGTACATCTGAAAGTATTCTGAACCAACTGCACATCATGGTAAAGAAATCCTAAGAGCACAGAGCAGTAATAAGGAGGTTTTTGCTGTGGGGGTCGAAAGACAAGACCTGAATGGAGGAGTGCTCTGCTCTCGATACCAGAAATGCCTGGGATGAAGAGAGCAAGGTGAGAGGGGGCGAAAGAAGAAAAGGAAATACTTCCCAAATTCTGCAAACAAGGCAAAAGGGAAGGTCAGGAAATGGATATCTTCTGCTGCATATGTCAGCTTTTGATCTAATTTCCTGCTGATTCTGTTGAGGAAAGTGGTGGTGAGAAGATAACAAAGTCTGTTCTTCCTTTCTGGTCCTTTCATTAATCATGATTATGATAGAATGAATATTTGATATGCAAAGAAAATGCTGGTCAAAGAAAGACCCTTCAGAAAAAATAACAAAGCATTATTTGTGATGATTCATGGAGAACTAGATATGTTTGACTGGGAGTTGGAGGATGTTAGGTCAGTCTGGGGAATGTCCAAAGAGGATCTCTTGCCACTGTAATGAGGGAGGCTGCTTGACAATATTGTGTATTGCATTTATATTTCACCTTTAATGTTAACTGTGAAAAGCCACATTCACATTTAATATAGTATATACCTGTGGGGAGAAGAAAAAGTGCTAAGTAGAGTATAGTTTTTCTTGTCTATCCCTGGCACATCCAGCACATGTTGAATTCGGGGTGCAAATTCTTAGTGGAAAGGGGTTTTTTGTGTTTTTAGCTATACCTGCCATCACAAGTGAATCAGTGCTTCCTGGATGGATTACATGGGCTTCTCTGTTGCCCTCAGACAGCAAAAATGAAATTAAGGCAACTGTTTCAGTGTTAGTCTACTTCAAGAGCTGGAGACTTAATTTAGCTTGATAAAAATAGGACCAATTAAACCAATATCTCAGAAGCAGGGATCAAAGATTTCCAAAGGGTTGTTTAGCTGGGACAGAACATTCGTCTACCACTTTCTAAGGTGACAAGAAGGTAGGTAATGAAAGGATTACTGAAATTATTTTCCTACCTGTCATCCTTAAATCTGTTCTAGGATTACAGAAAAGAACAGCATTGAATCTGTTTTGTGATGCATGAGCAAAAGTGAAGAAGCGACATCTGGTAAATATGGAGTGAAAACAGACATGTGAAAATGGAGGATTTATAAGGAACAGTTTCCTTCAAAAGCCAAAATTTCCTGAGTCATCATAATGGTCTGTATGCAGACACATGTTACCTATTTTCTGACAGAAAAAGAGAGCCAGCAGATAGATTTGAAGGCTATAGATAAAGTTGCAACATATTAAAGAAAATATTCAGCTGTTTAATACTATGGATACTGCACACCCAGTTTCCTAAGCCCAGATGTCAGTGGTTGACACACAATGAGCTTAAGTAATACTTGTCAGTAAAAGCATTATTAGGATGGATAACATTACAAATAAGAGACCCAGAATATCAGAAATGGTTTCTTTTTGCTTCTTTTCATTGAGATGCTTGGTGTTTGGGGTTTTTTTGTTTCGTTTGGTTTTTTGNTGCTTTTTTTCATTGCTTTTATTTCATGAGTTTAGCACTCTTGTTTTGGCAAGATGAGATGCTTGGTGTTTGGGGGTTTTTTGTTTCGTTTGGTTTTTTGTTGGTTTTGGGGGACTAGTGAGGGAGGTTGGGAGTGGTTTTTGCTGTTTCATTTTTAACCAGCAAACATTCCAGCTGCTCAATGATGGCCTTCCTCTGGCTTTCAATGCAGATGTGGCTAGGTAAGCTAAAATAATATCAAAATCTGTTATTCTATGACACACAGCCACATACAATACCTTCGGTTTTTTTCTTGGCTTGTAATTGCATTTTATATTTTTTCTGACTTTAAGAAACTTCTTGATCTTCAAGAAATCGGTGTGTGACTTTGGGAGATGTTTATGGATTTAGAAGGCTACAGGCTTCCAGACAACATGCAAATATTATGAGGACAGGGTCTGTAAATAGGAGCTATTTTAGTTCACTCTGATGGAGTACTTCAACAGAAGAGACTGAATTCAGGCAGACTTTATTTAGAAAACAATTTTGCCCTTGAGAAGGTGTAGAGACTTCAAAAAAGACAGGAAGTAAGCAGACCTCATTACAGTGATATGAATTACACTTATATCAGATTGGCTGGAAAACAAATGTCTGCGTTTGCATTTTGCTGCTCTTGTGCATTTCAATGATCACGCGCTGCATTAACATCGCAACCGAACTGCTGCGAAGCAATTTGTGTACAGTCCAAATAATCAGGAATCCTCAATCTAGCTAATGGCAGCATTAGTCACACAATTCCAAACTTCATGTATTAAGAGGCGTTACTGGATATAGAGGAATATTTATGCAATTAAAATGTTCAGATGTCAGTCACCGGAGGACGAATCATTGCAGTTGTGCAGCTCAGTTTTGTTTGACATTCAGTACTATTCTTCCTAAAGAGATTTGAATCTGATTTAAAGTAATTAAGTGTCTTGATAATAGCTTAAATAAAAGTGGCTACTTAGCTGCATATGACTGAAAGGCTTGTGAATATGCTTTGTCCCCTAAATTCAGGATTTTTTTTTTTTTAAATTATTCATTTGGTAAGAAAAAGGTGACATTTTAAATGTTATGACACTTGTGGTGGTCTCCATCCATTTGTACTTTGGCTTCTGACCACCATCACACACAAAGTGGTTTTGTCACACTCCAAGGGAGAATTAGATACCACTTCAAAGTTTTTCCTATTAATTTTTTAAAAATTTAAACAAAGGATCAGAATTTCAGCGGTTCTTTATCCACATAAAGCTGCAGCTGCACAAGGCTCTTTCCCTTGGTTCCATTAAAATGTTATAAACAAACCAGCAAAACACAACAACCTTTTTTAGCGTTGCATGTCCACTGCTCCCTCAAGGTCCTGCCCCAGGGCATCCTGGCATGTAGCCCCAGTCATTTTCCTGTTACCTGTTTCATCAGACTAATTTTGTTCTGAACCTGTCTTCAAGGCCACATTACCTACAGAAATCTTCCCAGCAGTTTTTTCTAAGTAATACTCTTCCTTTTTGTATCTGCTGTTGATTGCTCCCGTTTCACCAAGAGGTGGTTGCATTTTGATGGCAGGTTTGTGATCCTTTGATGTAGCAGAGCAGCAGCCAGAGTTTGCAAAGCAATTAGCTCGCATCGCAGTTTGAAACATCATATTAATAGTATTTACAGTTCATGTTTAACTGAAAGACATAACAGAAACCTAAGACAATTTTAAAGGCAATTACTTTAAATGAATTACTGATTATGTCTAACTGACATTCTAGTTTCCTGAAAATGTCAGAAGGCTCTAAAGTTTAAAGAAAGAAGAAAGAAATCCGAATTTACAGCATGACATGTTCTTTATTTTTTTTTCTGTAATAGTGAAAGAGCAAAATCAAAATATGTGAAAATGAAGAATGATAAGACTTCAGTATAAATATTTCACAAGTTACATAAGCAGTTGCTGGATGGGCAATCTGCTCATCATTTTATGCCTTGTAATGAATTTTTTGTTAGATGGTTTCTAACCAATGGAAGGAAAATGACAATAGGAAAAATTGCAGAGGGCTAATTCATATGCTGTTACAAGTGCATTGCTGTTTCTGGAGTTGTATGAAATGTATCCCTTAGTTAAAAGGACAATAATAAAGGTCAGTTATTTGGTTTTAGAATAGCACAATTACTAGGCAGCTCTGTCAACCTTGTGGGGGCAAAAATACTGCTGCTTGTTACAAATGCACTATGGTGTGGATTAAATGGGAATAAAAAAGCTTTAACAGTATCGCTGTACTTTTACCATAGAAGTGCTGTGTCATAAAACACAGCTAACATTGAAGCACACAGATAAATATTCTCCTTGGTCTACTTATTTTCTCTTAAAAACCTGGTGTTAAAGCGGTCTTTGTTTTACTTGCAGTTGCTCTCAAGTGTGAGTAAATATGATCAGTATATAATATAAAAATCAGAAACATTCCCTGGATAGTCTGTCCATTATCCATGAGGCACTCAGGAGTCTGAGCTACCAATGTTTGTGCTTCTCTTGCTCGCAGTGCAGGGCTTGCAGGGACTGCAGGATCAGTCTGAGATCAGCAGTGCTGACAAGGGTAATAAACACTTAGAGCAGAGCCACTGAAGGCAACCCTCACTGGCTGCTTACTGAGCACAGAATTGCTGATGAATAGTGTCTGGGGGCTGCTTTTTTTCTGTGGACAAAATGAATCTTCAGGATTTATTTGTGTTTGTGTATAGTTATGAAGTGATATGATTGCTTGGTTTATTCAAACATACATTTTTCATTTCTAATCTGTTTAAAATTGATTGTTTTTATCCAAACCCACAAAGAGGGATATTGAGCTTGAGATACCTATTGGTGTGTGGAACACAACATTTGGGTATTTGACCAGGCACCTAGCCACCCACTTGGAAGCACAGCTCAAATGTGAGGGGGAGTAGGAATCAGCTTTACATTTCCTGCCCTGAGCTGATACCTACATAAGGGAGAGAAATTAACTCCATGAGAGTTTTGGCAGTATTTTAATGTTCTTCTAAAGGCTTACTGAGGACAACACATTGTGATAAAAGTATCAGTGTTGTTTTATACATTTTAAAAGATCTTTGCAAACAAAATAATATTTTTTTTTTGTCTAGAGCTGAATGGAAGTTTGAAGACTTTACCACTTAGAACTGGTCAAGGGGAAAAAGGCAGTTAGCTAAAATGCAAGCATTTCTAAAAAGGCAGCTTCTCTTCTGACATTACTGGCTTCAAATGATGTGCCCTCTGAGAGGAGCTTAGTTTGATGTAGCCACTTTCATAAAAGCTGAATAGAATATAAAAGAAAAAATAAAAAACAATTCTGAAGGTGTGCTGCAAAGGCTTCTCCTTTTTTTTTTTTTTTTGTGATCCTATTTTATTTTTCATATGAAAAGCACCTACGATTTTTTTCAACTATTATTTCAAGAATCCAAAATCACTTGACTGTGAGATGTCAAAGGTTGGGATTCCAAAAACTGGACAAGTTCCTTGGATTGTTGTCAAAAGCACAGCCTCTGACCTTTTACTTTTTCAGCTCATTAGAGATATGTATTTATTTACTGCAGATCGTCTAGTTAGCTTTGGGGTTTGCATTTTGTCAAGCTGTGCTACACAGAACTCAGTGGAAGTAAAACAGAGCCTGTGGTAGTGCACATGGATGGGTACTCTTGTTCCTGGCCAGTTTAAGGGGGCATTGCTGGATTTTCCCACATGATGGGCAGGGTGTTTCCATTCTAATGATAAATATAAACACACACATAGGTATATATTCATTTCTTCACTACTGCAATTCTGAATAAAATTCCTTAAAATCTTTTCCAAAACCCGACAGTTCTAATTACACTTATCTAACATTTGGAATAGGTTATTTACAAAACTGGGGTAACAGTTTAAAGGACACTTTGACCATAGATGAACTCAGCCTCCACTGACACTATTGCCCCATAGCTCAACTGCATTTTTTCTGTTCAGTTTTAGGGACAAACACAACTTACTCTGCTGGAAAACATTATACTGGTCTATGTGGAAAAAGCAACGCCTATGCAAAGCATTCTCCAGTTTTTCATAATTACAGTAGCGGCTTATCCAAAGGGCAAACTGTCCACAGAAGATGCAGATCAAATGCTCTCTCTTCCAATTGACATTTAAACTTTATATTTTAGCAACTATGCTCTTTCCATATGATACATTTTTATATGACATGTACACAAGAAAATAAAAAGACATTTTTGTGAGCCACCAATATTCTGCTGGCTCAGAAACACTTTGAGAGAGGAGACTGAAGCAAACCTAAAGACAAAATCAAAAGATCTGAACCATGTACATCCATAACTACATTTTTTCCAATTTTTTCCCCCAAAATAAAATTGTTTGTGGGCATATCTGTCAGGCTTTTTATATTTGTCAGTTTAAGAGCCAACAAATGGAAAACATTAGAAAAAAATTAGTTATTCATTAAAAATTTGTGATACCCAGTGTACTGAAATTTAGTAATAACTAGTGACCACTTATAATAAGTTTCTGGCAGACTTCAAATGAGCAGCCCTTCCTCCAACAGTGCCTATAATATATAATAAAGTCTTAAGAAAAGCTTCAGTATTCATGGGTTTTTCTATAGTTTAGTTCATTAGCTGCCATATAAAGCATCATTGCTTGTATCTTGCAGATTCAGCTCTTTAGCTGTCAGCATGCCAAATTTCTAGGGTTTCTGATTTTTGGCTTATGTTTTTTTACTGGCAGGGATTGTAATGATAGAATAATAGAATGGTTTGGGTTGCAAAGGACCTTGAAGACCATCTAATCCTGTGCTGTGCAAACCAGCTCACTGAGGTGCTTGTTAGTGTCTGTAGGTTTTGGTATGCATGCTTGGTGAGAATACAGAACAAACCTAATGATTAGCTCTGTTCAGGATAAATTCCTTAAAAGCAACAAGCATCTTCTTCCTCTCTGTGACAGGACATCCAAACAGTCTTTTTATTTTAACTCCTTTATTAGAAGAACCTGTTACAATTAGTAGAATTAACCGAAAAAGTAGTTTTTCTAATGGGTGTGATCAGGCTCTAAAAACAGAGATACAAAATTTTTATGATTTATGGTAAATTTGTATCTAAGTAATTGAAGTTTTGTTGAAAACCTCAGAGCAGAACTTCTTTAGTGACAATGAGTTATTGTAATTGGTATCAGCCTGGAAGCTGGTGAAGCTATGAAAAGTGAGGATGGCTTGAGGATTAGAAGAAATAAGGAAATGGAGAAGGATCAAACAATGAGAAATTATAAAACTGAGCACAGGTATTGCCCTTTGTGAGTAGCTTCCCTTCTACTTCACTAAGAACTTTGTCTCTTTTAAAAGGTTTCAGAAGAACATAGTGAAAAAGTTTTCCTTTTGCACCCCAAATTGTTTGATACGATTTCAACATTTATTCCCAGGAGACTACACAGCATTATTAGATTGCTGGTTGGGCAAACTAAGCAGTACCACCTCACTGAGTCTTTGTGTGCAGTTGTTCCTCTTGAGCCAGAAACTTTCTAGCAACAGATGATCTTTTTTTGCTGCAGTTTTTGAACAGCAGACAGGAATTTACTGGGGGGATTAAAGAAGTAGTCCTGTCTCATTCCTCCCATTAGCATTGCAGAATATGGAACATGCTTAGAGTCACACAAAGTCATTTCTCAATACCTGAATCACTATCACAGCAAGGTTCTGGTTTATCACTAGAAATCTTAGATGCTCTGGTAATACAAATAATAACTGCACAAAAATTGTATCTTTTATTAAATGTCATTCTAAATAGACACTTCAATTAAGTAAGGAATAAGGAAAGACATCTTTCATCTTCTTCCTTACGTTGCTGGTAAAATGCAAACAACAGTTTAAAGAGTAGAACTGAATATGTCAATCTTTCATATCATGCTTCTGCTCAAGTGATTCTAGAAATGACTGTTTAAATTAAGGAAATAGGTTTTACCTGTCACCCACCCCTAGACCTTCTTGCTGTTCCTGTAGATTTTTTTCTTTTGCTTTTTCTCCATACACTTGATGGAAAAACCAACTGTGTTCCTGCCTTTTTATATTCCAGGATTCTTTGACTCTTTACAAATGTCAGCAGTCACACAGCTGTGAAAGAATCTTTTGATATTCACTTTTTTTTTTGTAATATAGAATTCAAATTTATTTTCACTCTATCTTTCATGCTTCTCAGGCTTTAAATCCTGTAGAGAAAAAAATATAGACGTGAACACGGAAGAAAAAAATCACTAGTTTGAACTTAAGACTGTAGCCAACTCAAGCAGTGAGAATTATTTCATTTCAGCAGAGGTGTGTGTGCATCTGTGATGAGAGAGATGGATGAAAGGAGATGAAAGTGGAGGGAGAAGATCTGTGTATGCACATGTGTCAGAAGGTGTACGTATTTCTATCTATATTATTCAGAATGTGCATAAACATACAGCCCATGTGAAGTAGTCCTGTACATCATATGAATAACATATATGGGAGATATTGGGCAAAACTTATCATTTGACTGTGGTCCTCTGTATCTACAAGGCATCTGTACTAAAAAACCAAAAAGGAGTAGCTGCAACTGTTTGTATTTTTTTTCTATCCTTTCAGATTCCTAATATTTGATCATTTCCCTGACCAATAAGATGTTTTTTCCTGCGGTTTTGAAGATGTCTCTCTCAGACTCACAGCTCCTAACTGGTGACAATTTTGGGGAAAGGAGCTCTTTTTTAATAGTCTTTCTGTCTGTGCTGACATGAAGTCCAGTTTCCAATTGCTAGAGCACAGTGATGCTTAGTAAGGAGTCGAGTTGATACTGATTTACAGCGATTTACTGTGAGGTAACAGGAAAAGTTTTCTACCACTCCTATTTTAAGTGCAGTATAAGCTGAATTCATCAGTATAGAATCACATCTACCACATTGCATAAAATCTACTGGCTGTACTTTCCATCACACAAGCTTGCCATGCTATTTAGACCTTTATACTCACTAAGACTTGTAATCTAAAGAGAAAAAAGCATTTCAGGATTTTACCTGCATGGAAGGTTTCCCAAACGAGTATTTCAGGTGACAGATTACTTTATTGGGCCCCTTCTGAGCAGCATCAGTATCCAGTGTTCTGTAGATGATTTTCTGCCAAAGGCAGTGTTATGATCTGATTATTGAGAAATTCCTTGGTCCAAATTAAAGTAGTCACAGCCAACAAAGAAATTATGACTGAGGTACAGTGTTTCTTTAATACTAATTTGTCTTGTCTGTTTTTGTTTGGAAACAGCATCAAATTGTCCCAGGTGCGTTGTCAGCTTGAAGGGAAACATGGGACATGTATTACCTCTCTTAACTAAGGACTCAGTTTTGTATCATTTCTTTTAAGCCACATAAGAGTTGAGAGGGGAGGTGGAACCTAGGGCAGTTTCTGAGAACAAAACAAAATGGCAAGAACATTTGTGTACTGAAAAATATTTAGTGATACACGTAAGATGTTTCTACAGGCATTTCTAAGAACACATGGCACAGTGTAAGTGTAGGTGTGCACTAGAACTAGGCAGTTCTTACGTTTCTGGAGAGGTTGATATAACACAGGGCTTCTCACACAAAGTGATATTGAGTCTTTTATAGCAAGGACTAAGTGTTACTCCACCTTTGATGGCAAAACATGCATTAAAAGAGATAAATTATTAAAAGATAGAAATCATTTTCCAGGTAAGTGACTCTATGTACACTGTAACACTGCAATTCTTTAAAAGCACTTTAAGGAGGGATATTAAATTAATGGTTTGAGAAAACAGTGGTTTTGTCTGGGGTGGGAAAAAGCCTAATTTCCTAAGTGCAATCATTCAGTGATTCCAGCATCAATAACATGGTTTGTCACTTCCTGCAAATAAAAATAATTAAATTGTTCTTGGCGTATGCGGAGTTTATCTGAGCTTTTCAATCTCTACGGGCACTGAAAGTTATATTTGCTGTGATACTATTACTAGACAAAGGAAATATGTGGAAGCATATAATATATGACACTAAAAATCCTAATTTTTATTGCTATATCTTGTAGAAAACTCTTAGGAAGTCACATAAGAGAAGGAATATTGCATTACTTTATGGAACAGTCTCTAATTATCTAATATTCAAAAGGACTCATTGCATTTTGATTGGGTAGGAGAAAAACTTTTTTTATGATGAGAGTGATGAGACATTGAAACAGTTTGTGTTGAGAAGCTGTGGCTGCCTCATCCCTGGAAGTGTTCAGGCTCAGGTTGGAGGGGCTTGGAGCAACCTGGAGTGGTGGAAGGTGTCCCTGCCCATGGCAGGGGGTGGAACAAGATGAGCTTTAAAACCCCTTCTGACCCAAACAATTTAATGGTTCTAAGCTGGTTATGTGTTGTCAATACTAATAGGGATTTGCATGGTAGCTGCCTCTGGAATTGGTCAAAGTACTGTGGTTTTTTGGGTTTAGCTGGGAGGATGGTTTTTTTTTACTGTTTTAAATAGAAATAATAAAAATGTGTGATTCTCATTACTTAAAAATATTTCAGCAAAAGAGTTCTGCAGGACTAAAACCTGAAATCCAAATAAGATGTTATTTCTTCCTTCTTGGTTTGTCCTGAAGTCTCAATAGTCTTTCTTGAAAGTGTGTCACTCATAGACAGGTTTTATTCATCTTGCAGTTGACTAATCTCCAGTTTTTAATCTCCATTAAATTTCAACTCATAAATCTTGAACTCCAGCAATTTTTTTTGAGGAATAACAAAAAAAATAAAAATAATAATAATAAAAAAATTATACACTCTCAAACTTTCCTCGCTTGTATTTCAATATAAAAATTCCAAAACCTTATACTTCTTTTTAGTATTTTTGCCTTTTGCACAGTGCAATAAGCTTGATCTCTGGACAAATTGGTGCAAACTGTCTTGTGTCCCCCTCTCTAAAACTAACACCCCTTGAAGCAGTGGTTGCATTCCTGTATGTAACATGGAGCATGGGTCAGTTGAGGTGCCCATAGCCTCGAGGGGGGGAAAATGACTGTACAGTTTTCCTGTATAAAACACGTGGAATAAGGAGAGGGGTGTCTTCCACCCCACTGATGCAGTGGTTTTAATAACATGTCAAAGGGTTTGTGCTGAAACCCTGAGCATTTGGAAGCAGAGACCTTTATTCTGGCCAAATGTGGTGCAGTCACATCCAAGCTGCGTGTGTGGAGCAGAACCTGCCACAGAGCAGAGTGGCCAACTACTGCACGTGTTCTTGGAGGCAGTCAGGGGATCAACACCTCCCAGTGTGACTGGAGCACTGCAGCCTGACAGGATGGGCTCCACAAGTTGCATCAGTACTGGTAACACTTCTGAATCTGAAAAATCTATATATTTTATGAGCACACTCATTTTTTACTCTTCCGTGTAGGTCAGCCAAGATCCATCTTTTAGGACCTTCTTCTGTCCTTCCTCAATATCCAATGCACCTATTTCCATTTTTAGCAGCTTCCTATCAGCTTCCCAGTTGTTGTATTTGATCCATATCTCCAGCAGTACTATGTTGGCAGTGTGTCAGTGCTCCTCTTACATCCAGGTGCATTATCTAGTTTCTGGTTGATTTGTGTAAAAGTCAAATCTCGAGTTACATTGATTTAGGTATTTGAAATCAGGTAGGAAAGTTTTGTCAGGTCAGACTGATAAAAACACATAGAGATTGGAATGGGAGCAGTGGTTTTTTCCTATCTGGATGGGTGCTACATTTTCTAGGATTATCTGGGATTTTGCCCAGTTCTATAATACTTCAGGGATGCTCTTGCCTTTTTTTTTTTTTTTTTTTGCTATTGNTTTTTTTTTTTTTTTTAACTATGCCATATAGTAATTTGTGGTGTTAGTTTTTTAACTTGATTTGAATTTTGTTATAAGGTATGAGGAAAGGCATGTAGCTGCAAAACATTACTGACTACAAGGGGTATGGTCTATGCAACACGTTGAACTAAGTATTTACTGCTTGTCTTTACTGTGATCTAAGGGGACTTATTCCAGTAATTTAGGTGGCTCCCTCTGGTTCTGTCTTTGTATGTTCTTAATTACTCTGCATTTAAGCATACCAAGATTATCGTTACCTCTGCTGGGTTTTCCAACTACTCCATTCCTTGTTCTTTTTTTCTTTAAAAATGAAAAAAAAAAAAATCCTTTCATTTTTATTGTTTAATTTCCTTTGCAAAATCCAGTTCATTAGGATTTTGTTCATTTAGTTTTTCTGCAGTGCTTTCTGACCTATTCTTTTTGATTATTTCTTCTTCTGTGCTTTGTAGTTTCACTGCTTATTCTTAGCATTCCATTTGAAAAGCACACTGTGGACCTTCTGTGTTTCCAATATTTTGGAATGCAAAGCCCAGATAGCATTAGAGCCTTGGTCTTACAGGAATTTAGCATTTGTTCATGTTCGCATAAAGATTAATTTTTCTTACTCAAGTCATTTGGCTCCTTATCTAGCCAACTTCAGTTATTACTTCTGTAGTTTGACTCTCTTAAATTGGAAGCTTCAGTTATTGATTTGTGTCTGTTTTGAAATTCAGCATCAACTGAGTTATCTCATATTTAGACCTTCAAGTTTGTTTTCTGTAAAAATGAATAATTAAATTGATTGAAATACTAAGACACCACCATGTTTTGTAGAACAAGATTTTTTTTGAACAATTAATATTAACCTATTTTTCTTAATTTGGATTTAAAAAATTTTTTCCACAATTGATCACAAGGGGCAAGTGCTATTTATTCTTTCAGAGTTCAAATGTAGATGAGACCCAAATCTGCACTGACTGCGAGTGCCAGCTGAGTACATGTCCCCAGTACCTTCCTTGGGTGAAAGAAACGTAAATTTCTCAGCAGTGGGATGATACAGGAAACAAGACTTTTCTGCTTTTGTGATGTCTGGTATTTCAAAGTCTGCTCATGTTATTCTTTTAGAAATTGAGTTCCAGGCATATTGATTTCTGAGGGGATGCTCATTTAAAGCTTGGTGGTATAATTGGGATTCTTTCTAGGTATTTCAGTGGACTTTGAGCCAGGCCATTTACCTACAGCAGGGAAATAATGCACATACTGAGAGGATTTCAAGACAGCAGACAATAGAAAACATAAGAGGTTTCAAGAAGTAAAAGGTACAAAATGCATGAGATCTTACTCGTCTAATTTGCTAATTATGTACCCTCTATGCATTTCTTACCTAATGTCTTGCTGAAGCCAAAATGAATGTTAAGTCATTGTGACATAAGATGGCCTAGTAGGTGGCACAGAAGCACTTTAAACCTTAAAAATTCTGAAGCAATGGAAGAAGAATCTGTTACCCTTTAGTCCCCAGTACTTCCTGGGTGTATAATACATGGTTAAGTACAACATGTCTAAGAAATACCTTTCTCGTCTAAAATATTTGTCTGATCCATCATTTCCAGCTGTCTGCTATCTTATCTTTTGACCCCTCAGTCACACTGCTAATAGGATTTTTATAAACCAGCACAGCAGTGAACTTCACAGCTCAACAGATTAGTTCATGTGCTTTCATCTCTGGAACCTGGTTCAAATTCAGTACTGACCAAGTGTACCATAATCCTCCTTTGGGCAGTCTCGTTGAAAAAGGGAGTACAGACTATACTATCTTCTAGAACACAACTGGAAGCTGGACCCCACACAGAAGTCATTGCTTAACTTGGACTCTTTTTAATTTTTTTTGTAATTAAAAAGGTATCAGGCAAGCTTTGCAACGAATTTGTTTTTCCTGAGTCTCTACAGATACCAACTATAATCTATCAGAAATTAACAGACTGCAAATAAATGTACAATATAAAAACTTTTTCATTTTGAAATCTAATGAAATCCCATTAGAAGTATTAGCCAGGACAAACATTTCAAAGGATGATTTTTCTTGATTTCAGTTTTAAATTCTTCTATTTTTAAACTTTTCTACTGAAATTGCATGTAATTATATTAAAAAAAAATGTACATGCTCAAATTGTCAAATCACAAGTCAAGTCACAACTCAAGTTGTCATGTTTAGCCAATTCCAGTAGAGCCAGGAAGGACATGGATAAGATTTGAGAAATGTGTCTGTGTTATTTCATTGCTGATTTGACTTACAAAAGTCCACAGACCACAAATGGACTTTTATTGTTTTGGTGAATCCCAAGATCTCCTGTCAGGGTTTTGACCGCACTGTAGTACAGGCCGGGATAAGGAGGAAGCTCCTTGCCCCCCTTGCTGTATTGTATTGCCAGGGTAAATAGTTTGGCAGCCCTTTGCAGAATTATGAGTTTATTGAATCCAATTTTTTTTGCACTACACCAGTGTATGCTGGGATGGGTCAGCTGTGAGCAGCTGCTGACAGGGAGCAATAACGTGATCTCTGTGGAGAAGGAATTTTTCCTGAGGCAAGTGACCATAACTGGGGGAGTGGACTTGCCTACTGTTGTGAGGTATGAGGTAAACAGAGTTGGTTTTCAGTTTCTTCATGATTCTTAGGAGAAAATAATAGTTTCCTGGGTTTTGTTAATGCTGCTGACTATCTTTCTGTGCTCTCCTGAATAGGAGACTGGAAATATAAATATCCTGTACCTAGTTTTTACTCATGTACAAGTCATGATTGTTTTGGATTTCTCTCCCCCACCGTCATGACAATAATGGTAGTATTTGGTTTGTGTTTTTAATGAAAGATAAAACAGGAATAAAGCATTATGTAACTTCAGCTGCTCCTATATACAATGGCTAGTTTATTTATATAGTGACTTCAGGAAAGCAATTTCAGTTCCAGCTTTAAATGTTAATGCTAGTCTAGTGGTCTGGCTCTGCAAGCTGTTCAATAGGCCAGTTCTGCATCTGTTGGAATAGACAGAATCTTGCATGGAGATAGGAACTTCACACATATGGATACCTTTGCAGAACACAGATAGCAAGTCTTGCAAAGGTTATCCTTGCCAAATGTTCTTGTATTTATTGTGACAGTGTCTTTGTTGAATTCATTGAATGCAACTCCTCTTCCACCATCCATTTGATTTGCAAATGAATTCTCTTTGACTGTATTCACACTCCTTCTGTATTTGCTTTCCAACAGTGTTCCAGCAAATTACTTTACTGGCAGGAACACTTAGGGAGCCAGCCAATTTTAAGTATTGCAAGAATATTCACAAAACCCAAAATTCTCATTCATAACTCCACACAGAGTTTTAAGATGAGCCTAATCTTGAAAAAGATAATCAGTGTATCACTGAGCATGAACATTTCCTATAACTTAGGTTCATGATCAAAACAGCTAAACACTGAGTGTCAAATTACTGTTATGAATGGCCTGTGTATATGCTGCAGATCAACACTTGTGGGTGGAAATGACATCAACAATTATATCTGAAGAGAACTTCTGAAAAGAAAAGATTTGCTTAATAAATTAGTCCAATTTATCTGCTTGAACCTAATGTGTCAGAAAACAGTAGAAGTGGACAGTGCAGTTACACACATCCTTACATTTCTTTCTTTCTTTTTCAGTGGATAAAAGAACACAATGCTTAATATTCAATGATCAGTGAGTTTTGGATATTACAATACAGGTTTTGTTACTTCTCCAATTCCCCATGTTTTCATTGTATCCAGACATGAAGACTTGGATATAAAATCATTGCTTATTTCTTTAAATAGTTAAATATGCCTTCCACAGTCATTGATGTGACTCAAAATTAACCAGTGCAGTTATTACCACTTTCAAGAACACTTTGCCTTTGTCTGGAAATGCAGTGAAGACAAAATACTGTTCCGGGGGTACTTGGAAGCAACCAACATCCATGAGTATGTGCATACAGCTCTGTTTAATCTGTGGAGGTCAAAATTCTTTGGTATCATTCATATTAGATTTTTTTTTTTTTAAGGAAAATATATCTGGACATACGTATCTAATTTTTATTTTGAACATTTTCTGGTTCCTGTCCAACTTTTCCCTTTATCTCCTGCATACCAGCTTCCAGGTATCTGTCTCCTGACGGTAGAGATGTGTGGAGGATTAGTGTCTTGATTGGCAGGTTGGCTAACATTACAGTTCTGTTCATATGGAGCTTTCCTTCAAGTTCTGAAAAACCACCACAGGCAGCCCAGGAAAAAATTCTGTTTCCCTTGTTGCAAAACAGCACATACAACTTTAAATTCAAAATGCAATCTGAATTGGGATATCTTTATATAGTTCACATATCAATACAGATAGAATTATGGATGGAATAATAATTTTTGTCTTCTTGTTCAATAACTTAGAGGAAAGGCAAGCTGTAACTCACAGCAGTGACAGAAAGCTTTGGGTCATGGATTGATCTTGTACTGCTAAATGAATAAATCAGAGTCCTTCTTCAGTAAATAGAAACAGGAGCATTGTTTTCAGGATCCAGTCTATTCTAGAACACTGTCTGTGTGTGCCTACAGATACATGAAATATAGAGGGAGGGACAAGATATTTAGAGCTGGGCTTGCCCATGTCTTCCTACATTATACCCTTTAAACAGGATCCAATCCTATAGAAGATACTCTGTGTAAATAGGAGTTTTGTATTATGAACAGCCATCCTGAGCAAAACTTTTAGGATTATTTCCTTTTCATAAACTACACTTTCTTTGCTCGCAGGAGGAAGACCTTGCCAAAACTCAGATGACTGTCAGACTTAACACATTCACAGACTTTTCCATGCATGGGGTGCCAGCCAGGCGCTGACCCCACTCAGGCCAAGGATCAAATGACAGAGCAGTGCTACTCTTTCCCCAACAATACAGGATTGTCTCTGTAATATATGAAAATGGTTTTAAGGAATATCTTGAAGGCAAACTGTTCCATTACAAACTGATGGGAACAGGATGTACAAAAGCCTGGCTGTGGAATGATTGCAAAGGAGCTTTGTGGGTTTGTATCTGACTTGCAGGTGAATTATGAGTGCCTTGTTTTTGTTCAAATGAACCCATTTAACTTAGAGCTAAAAACAAGGATTGTAACTGAGGTCTGCAGACTCATTCTGATGTGAGGGCTGAAATACTCACAGTACTATGTGATTATGAGAGCACTTCAGAATCAATGGCTTGTGTTCTGTTATTTGGATCAGAAACAAAAAGTACTGCTTGGTACATAAAGCTTTTACTCTCAGTTTACAAGTCTAAATTTATCCTTTCTCTAATATCATTGCATTTCCTACTGTACAACTTCAACACAGCTGTCCCTAACTTAAATCACATTCTACTACATCCTTTTTTCTATTTTAGGCCTTAAAATTAGAAAATGCCATCTCCCTTGAGAGTTCTGTTCAAGAGAATAAAATAATTTCATCACACTTCTCTATGGAGGGCTTTTTTAAACAAATTATTTGTTAAAGTATTTTTATTTTTCCCCTCAGCAGAAGTACTCTGTAAGCCCTGTACTAAAATACAGGGACAGAATAAACAAAATTTAGAAAATTTCTTATCTATGAGTGTCTGAGTGACTTGGGTAATTTGTTGCTTCTTAGTTTGCCTTCAACCATATTAATTTCTACCAATTTCACTGTAGTTATGTTAGTTTCTATACTATTTCTTACTTTTTCTGCAGTTATTTTTAGCTCTACGATCTCTATGGCTTTTCTGCTGGTACCTCTATGGCTTTTCTGCTGGTACCTCTGTGGCTTTTCTGCTGGTACCTGAGACAGAGTTCTGAAGTTGAATAAAGTGGGAAAGTTAACAGAGCTTCCATTCTGACTTTAATATAAACAGTCTGTTGCTATTCACTTTTGAGTTTCCTTGTGGGAAGAAAAAGTCTGCTGTTTGGATGATGCTATTTTGAGGTCTTTCACTTGAATCTCACTGCTGGCTAATTTGTAAGAGTTCAAGGAGGACTGCATATTATTTATACACTTTATATTGTCAGAAGCCTGCCTTAATTTGTAAGACTGATAACTGAAATAACCCAAGATCCAAAGTGGAAAGTGGTTCTTTTAACAGAGAATCCCTTAGGAGTTGCTTTTAGGAAAATTCCATTAACCTTATCTTTGCAATGTCTTTTCCAAATTGCTTTTTTGCAGGTGGCAATTGCAGTCAAGCTCTTTGTGAACGAGAGGTTCTAACACAGATTTGGCCACGAAAACCCTGTGCCTCTTGCACCTCATATCATTGACTCCTGATTGTTGTTTCTATCAGCTCTTCTGCTCACTCAGAATTCACCTTAAAGGTCTCCTTTAGGACAAGGATAGTAATTCGAGAAACAAAGGCACCTCATTGTGCAATAAGCTTTTCTTATTCTCAAACCCCTTTGGATGTGAGCCACTACCCTTCTGAGTGGTGAAGTGATTTCTCAAATCTGTTACAGGAGCAAAAATTGTATCAAAATATTTGATATTTTTAGATTGCAAAAGCACCAGGAAAGAACATAGTACTAAAAAGCAGCTTAACTGCAACTTCGGCTGGAATGGATGCACACACAAACCTCTTCCATCAAATCCAGTCTTATTAAGTTGTTAATATTTGATTAATTTGAATGGCCTTTATGCACTTTAGGTGCCTTCTGCACTCTGCAAATTGTGAAGTGACTGCAACTTTATCTTGGTCCCATAAGAGATGATCCATTGTTCCTCTCAACAACTTAATCAGATCTGTCATTCAGGACTAGAGGGGGAAGCATTGCTGGTAGGAAAGTGAAAAGTAGAAAAATATTACGATAGTCCGAAGTATTCCCTTGCTAATTTTCCTAATTAAATTGTTATGCAAAAATTGCCAAGTGATTTAAATCCCAAGAGAAGATTTGCTGTTTTTTTCTGAGCTAGTCCTGCCAACAGCCGACCCTTAGAGCACTCATAAATCAGAATCTTGCATGAGGCGCAATTTAAGATTTGTTGTTTTGAAGTTGCATCAAATAATTGATCAGAAATTGTAACTGGGATTATAGAACAAGATCAGAAATTAAATTTAGCAAATAATTGCAAAAATAATTGAAGTTGCAAATCCTGAAAACTGAGAAACATTTCCTTTTAATGCCCACAGGGATGGGACTTGTGGATTTGATTAGGATTAACACTGGGAGATGGGGGAATGAAGAGAACAGAGCAGTTTTAGATTGGTTTACAATTATGACATATAACCTATTTCAAGAAAGAAAGTGAAACTTTCCAAACCCGTGTAGAGGTAAAATTTAAGATAAAAACTATTATTTCCATTTCAAAGACTGCAATTTCTGACAAGTACTTTGATCATTTATAAATGGTCAACTAGTAAAACCTTGGGTGTCGCAGTTCTAGCAGATCTTTGAGGTTCTTATTTGAGCATCTTGTGTGTGCCTGCTGGTTTACTTACTGAGCCTATCATTTGTTCATCCATTAAGACTACATTTAAGTGGACTTAATTCCTAGCTATGGGGATGCAAAAAAAGGTATTTTATTAGCAATTTTTACTTTCTTCATAAAAGAATTATCTCCTCTCCCAATCACTTTTGAAAAATAAAAATGCTGCAAATTAAGCTATTTTTTAAAAATTATTTTTCTTTTTTGAAAACATTTCCTTGGGTTCTATTAGCAGAGATCTAATCCTAATTCTTCTGAAGGCTTGAGGGCTCTCACTGCTTCTATGAATGAGCACTAGTTTGGGCTCACTGCTATAGATCCGTGAAACACAGGGTCAGTCTGCTCAGCATTGGCAAATTGTTTGGATTTAATTTAAAACAGTCTGAGAGAAATTCATCCTGTATGTTAATCAAATGTTTTCAGAATCACATGCACACAAAAAACCCACCCCAGAAGGCATAAAGTGAGAAGACAGAGATTGTACAAGGCATGGGGTGTCTTTACGTATCAGTTTTTCACCCACCGTGTTCCCCATGGAATGGTAGACACTGGGTGGATTTCTGCCCTTATTGAGTTCAGGGGCAAAATTATAAATTAATCTTATGGATATGGCAAAAAACAAACCCTCAAACCCTAGCACAGACACGGATGGTATCACCATTTATTCTCAAAATGATTTCCATTCCCTTTTATACATCTGTCATCAATTTTTAATGTTTCAGCCTTTTTTATTTGACTTGAAGTGTAACTTGTTAAAGTATTCTAACTACTCTTAGTATTTTTTGTTTATAGAAGTTTAACTGAAACTAAACTAGTGAAATTCAAACTAAATACTTATAGCTTGCTGAACCATTGTAAGTTACACTTTCTAAATAAGAGTTAGGAACAATTAGGACATTCTTGCAAAATATTCTGAACTTGATAAAACCACATTTTCAGAAAGAAAACTGTTCTTTCAAAACATGAAACTGTTCTCATCACACAAATGATTATTTAACTACATCTAATTCCATGTAATTTGAAACTAGAATGAAATCCAGAGGGTGTACTACATGCCAGAATTTCTGCATGACTACTCCAGTGCAGTTAACAAGGTTGGGCAGCTCTGTGTATAATTCATGGCTACTCAGAGGGTGTCTTGGGTCTTCAAGCACAGCTTCATCTTGCAGAATTCTGATTGAGGGTTTGGTGTGAGAAACACAGCACTCAGTTCACTTCTGGGCTGCTGTGGTGCTGTGAATAGAGCAGGTTTTGTGTTGCTGATGGAAGAAGTAAACAACTGTACCTAAAAATCTTGATTAGAGTAGCCCTTGGCCTCCAGAGGTGATGTAAGTTGTAAACGTGACGTTGTCAGAGGAAGTTGCGATTAATAACATTGTCTGCAAAAGAAAAATCCTGTGGCAGAGAAAATCTGAAACAAACAGGATATGTTGGGATACATATTAAATATGTATTAAATGGGCTAATGTCTCATTCCTGTAATTGAAATGCTTATGGAGAATCTAATTAACCTTTCAAACGCTGATTCCCAAGTATTTTTGGCATCAAGAGCTATTTCTTGAGGAAAACATCAGATGCCAGCACCAAAACGTTTTGTTCTCTATTTATTTCATCTATCTCTCTGGAAAAGCTTCAGTTAAGGGTTAGAAATTAAATTATATGCTGCACTTATTAATATTATTAATATGTGGCTGTGGCCCGATCCAGCAAATTTCATCGCCAGACCTTTGCTGAAGAGCCCCGAGAGCCTAAAGGCCGTTTGAAAGAGAGGGTTGGGTTGGTTTTGTTCCTTCATCTGCTGTTGGCGATTCCTTGGAGCATCACTGAACTGCAGCTGCTGAGTCAGCCCACTCCAAGCACCCCTGGTCCCCACAGACCCCAGGTTTCCCGAGTGTTTCCAGTCCCCTGGGAAGGGAGAAGCCTGGGAGCTCGGGCGCTGTGCGGAGCTGAGCGGAACTGACCCACCGGTGCTGCACTGGGGTTTGTACCTCACTGCTGTCTCTCACCTCTCACTGTTAGGGAGTTGGATGATGAGCTCACGTGTTTTGGGTTTCCTTGAGTTTTGAAGGATGATTATGGTTTAACATAGATGGAAAGTCGGGTGAGAGCTGCATTTCAATTAAAATAATTCGTTACCATTTAGGTCATGAATAGTCATAAGTGAGTTTAACATGCCTCAGGTTTTCTTGTGCTGTATAGAGGAGAAAGTAAGTTTTGACTGGTTAGAAATGTTCAAATATTTAATTTCAAAATGTTGCTGTTTCGCAGAACTTATCAAGTGAAAAATACTTGATTAGGCCTAAATTTAGTCAAGCAAAGCTTCAAATCAAAAGAAAGGAAATTGCCAGACCTTCTAGAGGTTTCCATCTGCTTTCACCAGTGAACTGTGTGCTTTGAGGAGAAAAGCCAGACCTCAGGATCTCTTGGCACTTAAGTGGTTAAATTGTCCCTTTGGATCTTGCAGAACAATATCAGTCATCTCATGTTAAGGGAAAAAAGTGTCTAATCTTTGACAGAAATGAATTACCTCATATGGGACAGCTACATTTTGTCTGATGCTTGTTGTCAGCTTTCACTGGGAGATGAGGAACTAAGAAATAGATTTCATCAAGTTCTGAGATGGGAGGAAATGAAATCTTAGCAAAGAAAACAAGTTATGCCTCCAAAATGGATTGTACCAGCAAAAAGATCTATCAGGTGACAACAGAATGTTAAAATAATTTGCCAAAAGATGACTTATGCAGTGCTAGGGAGACAGAAGGTGGTGAAGGGCCCTAATATTCCTAGTTTATCAAAGGTCTGTTTAAGTCATCTAGGTTTGCTGCTTGTCATTTTTTGTTGTCATTGTTCTGTTGTGGTTTGGTTTTGTTTTTAATCCCCTGTAGGTATTTGCCAATGCTACACTTTTATAAATCTCAAGTGAGCTGCCTGTTCACTTCTGCCATCAATCTGTGACATCGAATTCTGCAGACATTCTGTGCTGTGCAATACCCAGCTTTGCATGTAGTGTCCCTTCTGATGATCTCCTTTTTTCAGAAGACCATTTCCTGTGTCACTAAGAAAGGGAAACTTGGAATCTGTGTCCTGGCAGATCAATAGTTCAGGTGTAGTACTGAGGTATGGTCTTTTTCTGCAACTCATTTTAGGTAGAGTGGAAATACAGAAAAATGGACAGACCTCTGCTATTTTGGTCTGATCCAAATACGTCAGTTTACAGAAGCTTTCTCATTACCTTGCTGCCACTGTCTTTTCTCCTAGTATTAATTTCCATTTTCTCAGCCACAAGGTCAGTCAAATGTAATTAAACAAAAAACCTAAACTGATTTATTAAGATTAAAAAATGATTATAAGTGCACAGTCTGAGTTTAGTTTTTATTTTTCTGCTTCACTTCACCACTTCTTGATAAAGTGGTTTTGGCTCTTCCATGACCTCTGAAAAATGGAGCAAAGTGGAGACTGGGACTTGATTCAGAGAACTTGGCAATACATTATCCCAGTTCAACAAATACCAAGTCTGTGAATAGAATGTAGCACTTCTGTGACTGAGGCTCTCTCTTCTTAAGGGTACAGTGTGAAATATATTCTATAAGGCAAAGACACAGTTAAAAACATCGAAAGAAGCCAGTGCTTGTACATTTTTCAAAATGTGTCATTCTAAGACCCAGTAAAGAAGTTGGGGTTTTCTGAACATTGTAGGCTCTCCCCCAGTCACACTGTGTGAAACAAGCTCTAAATTGAGCAGAATTGTTGTTTTTGTTCTATGGTTGGTTTGTTTGTTTCTTTTTCTATCAGATGTGAAGTTTGTACTTTAAATGAAAAAAGAAGCCTGGTAAGAGATGTAGATTGAAGTTATGTTAATTTGATGTGAACTAGAGTTCAGGGGTTTTTTGTTTTTTAAGTTCTGAAGATAAAGCCAAAATTATAACTAATTCTCCTTTATTGTTTTGCTGCTTTTAAGATTTTACTTTGTTAAAAGTGGGCTTGAGATCACATTAGTTATTTTCTGCTCAAATGATATTGCACTTACTGAAAATGCACATACTCAGGAAGTTAATTTTTCTCTCTCCTGAAACAGGATGGGAGTCTTTGAGTGACCTTGGTGTTTCCAGTCAGCTGGTCACAGAGGAATAAAAGCACAGATAACATTAGTGGTTGTCCTGTTTTACTGACTGTTCTCTTCCCTGAAGGGAACAGGTGCTTCTGGCTGAAATGTCAGAGTAGAAATGAGTGGTTAAAATGGCTACTTTTTTGCTTTTCACTTGTAAACAATTTTCAGGATTATTGCTCATCAAGACAGAAGTAATTTGGATTTATTAATAGGCTAAGCAAAGCAAATAAGACTGTTTCCACCAAGATTGCCAGGTACTAAAACAAAAAATAGAAGTTACATCATACTTTGCATTTCTTAAGTGTAACATACCACTGCAGCAAAATTATGTGGCTCAAGTCACCATGTAAAATAAGTGATTCATAACTCCTGAAATGTAGATCAGTGTCATTCATGTTGAAACCAGTGCTGTGCTTGAATCCAGGTGAACTATATCGTAAACCAGCTTTGTGTCGTATTCAGAGCATGCCATCAGATGGATGTTTTGGTGCCTGTTAATATCTGGCTTGTTTTAGGAAGACCTGCAGAGTATCTGAGGTTCTTGGTCGTGTTGTAATGAGACATTAATCCTTATTACATCTGAAAACATTGATCTTCAGAAGAGGTTGTCTCAGTCCAGCCTGTGGAAGAAGCAATTTCTTATTGTCATAGTTGGCTGCACCTGTCCATTAGGGCACAAAAAATACATGACTGTAAATAAATCAAGGGCTTTGGACTGTACACGATCCTGTGACTGCTGTAGTTAATGGAGATTGTTCTGGTGTACTTTGTTTTGCATCTTGCTTCCTGGGTAATATAGGGGTTGAGTGGGTTTTTTCATGTTTCTGTGGTAAGCATTCTTGTGTGCTGTCTGTGTAGGTAGGCACATTCAGCTCCTGGCACTTTATTGGTGTTTCATTATCTGATGTTCCCTGTCTTTTCACACTTCCAACACCTGTCAGACACACCTTGTAATAGGAAGGAGTAGTGTAAAGGAGATGCTTGAATCTGCACTTGTTTGGCCTCCTGTTTGTGCCCTGTCATTGACAAGCAATTATACCTGTGCAGCTGCTGCAGTGTCCCCGGGCATAGAATCTGAATGAGCTGTGCTTCTTTCTCTATGTAAATATAATAAATAGCAAGTATTCTTATCACACAAGTTTTCATACGTGGCAGGGTCCATAGAAGGTGCTAAAGAGCCCAGACTGGGGACAATTAGCAGAAAATGTGTCTGGGTGGTTCCAGTTCTGCATCTCTGAGCTCTGCATACCCCAGACAGTGAATTGCTGCTTACTGCAGGAACTGTGATCCTGGAGAAGCTGCAGAAAACACTCCTTCAGGCAGGGCCTGGTGCTTTGAGAAATGCTGGGAAGTGATGGAGTAAATCAAAAGCATTTTATTTTTGAAACTACTGTAGAGTATGTCCTTGATAAATTCAGCCATTAGCAGATGACATCTGTAAAATTTGATGGGGTAGTATCTGTGCCCAGTTTGCAAATATTTAGGAGGACTGGGCTGAAACCCACCAAACTGTTTGTTAGGTACATCTGACTGCCAGGCAGCTGAGGAGAAAACCAAGGGAAAGAGATTCTGATACTCGTCGAGTGAGAGGAATACCAAATGAAATAGTGAGAGCTGAAGGAGTTGCAGATTCTGAAACTAAAATGTTGAGTATCTCAAGTGCTTGAAATGAGTAAAAAAACTTGGGTATTTTGATAACACTCATGGAGGAGACCCTGTAATTAATGCAGTTACTCTGAGCAGCTCTTGTAACTCAAGCTAACACCCAGATATGCTGTGGGTTTTCTGTGTTGCATATGGATTATTTGTCCATATTGCCCATACTGCAATTCTGAATAAGAATTTGAGCGTTGTTCTGGATGTTTGTGTAACAAGACTCTCACAGGCCCTTGTATTTAAAGGCAGAATTATTATTTTAAGCCAGTCTGGAAGATTGAAATCCATAAAAGCCATTATACTGATTATCATCCTGTAACACTGTCAAAAATCATGTTAATTGGTGAGCGCAAGCCATCCTCTGCTAACAGCTTTTCTCTTTAATTGAATTTTTGCCCAATCGGTGTCATTGAGATTCTGTAATGGACATTTTTGCTCCTAGGGTGTTTTTTGCTTACATATGATGCTGGGGGAATAGGGCTGTGTTTTATTGTGTATTATTTATCTACTTTAGAAAGACTGAAAGTTGTCAAGTGATGAGCATGGCTGCTGGTAACAGTCGAGAAACTGATACCCAGAAATTTGTCATGGACAGTGTTATTCCTCTGATGTCAGTATCTGCTACTGGCTGGATGCTCTTTGTTGTTTCATCACTGCTGGCTTCTTCCCATTTATTTTATTTTTTTCTTTTGTTTTGCATTTTGGGGCAGAGATGAGTGAGGAAGGTAATCAATTGCCCAGCTGTGCCTCCCTTCTCTGGATTGCAACTAAAAAAGTTGTTACTCAGGCAAACACCTCTGAATCCTTAGATCAAATCTGCTGCCTCTCCTGCTGCTGGGTTTTGTTTGTTTGGTGTTTTGTATGAGGGTTTTTGTTGATTTTTTTCTTTGTTTGATTTTTCTGGTTGTTCTTTAAGTAGGTTATCTTGTCAACTGCTTTAATCTGAACCTTTTGCAGGTAGATCCCAAAGACATTGCTTTTGGGATAGCTGGAGCACATCCTGTCACAACTTTCATTATCAAGTTATTTTGCCCATCTTTGAAGGATTTTTGGCCATGCTTTTGAGAACTGATTTACTTTGTGTGTTGTTTGTGCAATGATCTGGATGTACAGCATCTCCCTGTCTGTGGTTCATACCCTTGGTTGGAAACGCTGTTGTCTAATGCAACATTTTGCTTCTAATATGAACAAAAAAGGGAAGATCTCTGTGGAATACTTTGTATTTGCCTTCATTTCAGGCAGATTTTCCTAAAAGCCTCTGGAAATCATTACTTTGACTGAATGGATTTCCTGTGTAGATCAATCCCAATGGACAGAAGGTCTGTTTTCACTTGCCAGGTAGCTCTTGCATTTGTTTGTTTGTTGGTTCATTCATACACATTCCAGGAGTGGGAATTGATTACCCCTTCAGGTCATATTATATATGAATGTGGAGGGACAGTTAATGGTTATAGGGGTAAACGTCTGCCATTTTTACTTCAATACTTGCAAAAAACCCTCCAGTATCTAGAGATGTGTGGCCTGGAGAAGAACATGCTCTCAGACAAAGATATGGAAATTATTTATGTTGGTATTTTAGCCCTTTGCTTGAAACAGATACACAGAAAGAAGTACACAAAAATAGAACTTGAAATTTATTCTGTTTTGATTTTGCAGCTATTTAATTTTTGTAATTGTGAATCAGGATAGAGTTAGATGATAATTATTTTGTCAAATTTTATAATTTTTTCTCTTCTGGTCCATGTCAATGCCTTTAGCTGCAGACTTTTGAGCTACAAGTAGCATTGTGTGACCTCGTGTAGTAAATCCTGCATATCTTCTAAACTGGAGATAGAGTCTTTTTAAACATGATCAGACCAATTTAACATTAATTTTAATATCTGTCACTTAGTTTAATTATAGTGAAACCCAGCTCTATGCTATTGCAGATTGTCCCTTTTCAGAGCCGATGTAAATTAGGTTTGGGAATTTTTTTTTTTCTTCTCTTGGTTTTAATATCCGTATTTTTTTCTTTTTCGATGAGAAAAACAGTACACATATGTGCTTTCCGAAACTAAAAATAAAATAACAACCTTGTAAAGTTTCTGAAAAACAAAAAATCTTATTTCATTCCTGTTTAAGTAACTAAATGCCACCGTATGGCTTTTATTAAAGCACTCTCTGTAGCTGTAATGCATGCATCATGCAGGTGTTCACTCTCCAAAACGGTGTTGATTTGTCCTCTTTGTTGTTTTTATTAAGGTGATGACCTGCTAAACGCTACCAACTTTCCTTGCTGATAACAGTGCTTTCCTGCAGAGTTTAGTGGGATGTAAATACGGTTGTATCCATTGCTGGTGCATCTTTATGCTTACCTGGCATTTGTATGAGGGATGTCCCTTGCACGGCAAATAAGGACACACTTCTAACTGTGAAATAAAGTGGTTGGATTCCTTTTGTTGAGTAAATGTGTATGTTTGTTATATATGAATAACAAAGCATAAATTATCATTTTTCCTCTTAGTACTTCAGGATGGAAAAATACACATTGTTCTAGACAACCGTGTATTCATTGGGATAAAATACACAGAAAACATTGGACTTAATGAAAAGGCTTTGAAGCTGCCTAAAAAGGCTCTGAAATGCATTTTTAGACCCTATATATTTTTTCTGAGATTGTTTTTAACACTGAAAAGTAGTTTCAACTATCCACGCTAATGTAATGTTAACTTTTACGCTTTTTTTTGTGCAAACTAGATAACTCACTAGGAGAGGTAGAATAGCTCCTGTCTATTCATTTTAGTTCAGTCTGTAAGTAACTGAACTAAACGAATGAAATGAACCAGTTGGTGTATCATGCTACTTTCTTTAAGCACTTCCTAATTTTGATTTAATTATATAATTAAGCAATGATTTTCATTATCATGATGATAAAATATAAATATTGTAAGTTCTACTAAGTGTTCTACATGTATAATTTTGATGTGTGACAAGCTGGAATTCTGTAACAAGAAAGACTTTGTGCTTATTGTAGCAAATAAGAACATTCCCAAACAGCAAGGGAGCTGTGCTGCATTAGTGAAAGTTGCACCAGTGTCACTTAGCCAGTCCTGAAGGAACTGTGAACAAGTCCAGACCTTCAGAGGAGCTGCATCTTACAAACTGCTCCAAGCCACTGACTCCCTGCTGCACACTGCGCTCTCACTTAGCAGAGCTGATGAAATAGGTGTCAAACCTAACGCTTAAAACATGCTGGGTACAGCTGGTGACAGATCCAAACTGTGCATAGCAAGGTGATGGAATTGTATCTGTTATTGTCCATTGCTGTCTATTGTGTTGCTGTTACATATCCTAAATATTCTTTTTTATTCTTGTCTTTGTTACTCCTAAACCACTTTTGTCAAGCTGCAGACCTGCATTCCTTTAGCTGATTATTGGTGAGGTTTCTGTCCCAGTGCTGAGTCTGTGCCCGTGGTGCTCTGCTCCATCCAGTGTCTTCACTGCTCAAGGCCTCAGCCTCAGGCTTGTATTTCTCACCTTTCTGGTTCAAGTATTGCAGTTTGAAATGGACCCACTTGGGCACCTTCTGTCTTGAGGAGTGTTAAGACACTGTCCTAAGTGTTAGACTTGCTCCTGAGATGTGTTTGCTTGCAGGCAGATCAGGGCTAAAGATTTTCCCTCTCTGCAGTATCATGTAGGGAATTCATCCTGGAAGAGGAACTTGTCTGTGTGTTTGAGTGCAGGTTTGCATAACTTCCAGTTTCCCTGCAAGTCAGGTCTGAGATGCTGATCTGTGTGAGGGAAAACCATGGAGAGTGCTCGGTAATCACAGATTTTCTGGTGGAGACAGAGAAATAAGCTGTGTGTTGTAGCAATGGTATCACTAATCGTAAAGGAGGTGTATTTACATCTGTTAGAGTTGTGCTCAGAGGTTTGTTCACCAATCTGTTAACAATAGCATGAATGACTTCTTTAAAAAGACAAATTTCTAAGACAAATTGGTTTTGCGGAACTTTCTAGCAGCTCTGAGTGTCCCTCAGCTTTTATCACTACAAAAGAGTTGCAAATCTACTGGCAATTAAAATTATACAAAAATTAATTTTTGAATCCACCTACTATTGGCAGACTTTTGACTGTTTTGCAAGAAGTGTTTTTGTGGATGCCTGCATGACCCTTCTATTAAGCAACTACCTGTGTTCAGTAGCAGAGATTTTAAATGTTTCACAGCAGGTGAAATGATTTAACCCAGAGCACAGTAATTGCTTTTGTTAAAAAGGGTACACACCCTTCCATGTGGACTTTTTTGCCAAATATAATTATGGCTGTTAAAATGCAAAGCAATTTTTTTTTAAACAAAATTACATTCCTGAAATATTCAACCAAAAGAATGGAATTATTCTTTTGAGTGTAGTAATTCAACCCCCAGTGTGTAAATGGCATTCACACTCAAGAAAAAGGCAAATCTGAATGTGTATGGTTGTAACTGTTTTTTTCCTCTAATGGCTTTCATGTTATCAAGCATCTGAAGAAGACTTAATTGTTGGAGTAACTTTAGCAATTGCTCTGCCTTGCTTGCCACTGCTGTCCCTCCATCTATGAGAGGGCTCTGAGCAGTCACTTTCACAACCTGAACACTTTCTTCTCGCACACACGGACAAAACAAGAAGTAGCACTGAAGTCTGTTAGCATTTATGGAAACATTTGTCACCGGAGACAACTTGGAGGGTGACATAACTTTTAAATGCAGCCTGCTGGGAAATTACACAAGCTGAGCAAACCCCAGCTTGGCCAGGATTTCAGCAAAGCTCTGGAAAAGCATTGTATATGTGCAGTTCTGGATTGTGTTGGCGTGTGACTGAGTTCAGCTGAAAGCTTTCTTTTTATTTTGTTTTTGAAATTAGCTTTTCCCCAATTGAGTTTCCCTCTTAGCTTTCTCTGACCACTTCTGCTGTTCTTAGTGCTTGTGCCAATACATGGGACACTGGAGAGAAGTGTCATTTCTGATGTTTTTCCTGAAGCTGAACCACTTTAACTTAGAAACCAGTAAGTGAAAAGTGAGTGAAAGAAAAAGATATGGACAGTAAAGAATACACTATATTGGAAGATGTCATAAATTCGCAGCCACCAACTCTCCTTCTGCAACCCGTCAGCCAGTAAATGTCACGAACATAGCATAATTTACAAGAGGCAGAACAAAGAGATTGGATCTTTTATCTCTAATTCTGATTTAAAAAACTTAATTAGAACTATCTTAAAAGACAGTTAATTTTCAAAGACTAGTGGGTTTTTTTAAGTACAGGAAAAGGAAAAAATCTTGAAGGTATTTTTGTATCTTTTTTAGGCTTTTCTCATAAATCCTACAGACTGCTCACCTAAATTTATCTGCAGATTGGTTATTTGTAGTTATTCCAATGATAGTGCAATGTCTCATTTATCAAAATAATGCAATATGTTTTACACCACTTTTTCCACCTGCATGTTTCTTGTATTTTAGGGTTAGGCATGACTGAGACTGAACAGTGTCCTTGACACTTGCTTTTCCTGTCATGGTGCACTACTGCTTTCAAGGTTAATGTAAAAGCCTGATGTGTCATGGTGGAATTTGTGAAATTTTAAAACTTTACTGAGCACCTGGTAGCAACTTAAGATTTAGATGTCTCTTTTAAATGTATTGGATACATATCTGATGACTTTCAAACAATGATTCAAAGATGATAAGAGTTTTCAGTGAAATAATGATAAGAAAGTGGAAGCAGACAATCCTAAATGCGTTTCAAAAAGTCTAAGGAATCTTGCTATATCTAGGATAAAATACAAGCAAGGGGGAAAAAAAAGTGCTTTAAAAAAGGATGACTCTAGTTCATGAGTTATCTTCATCAGTTCAGCAGAACAGTTATCCTCCCAGCATCCAGAAAACCATCACTTCTGCTGGTTCCACATTGCGGTATTAAATAAGTGTAGATTTAAAAAGTGAGAGCTATTCATAGTTGTGCAAATACTTCTGGGGTTTTTTTTCCAGAGCTACACCAAAACTAAAAACGTTAAAACTGTGAAGGGTTTGTTTGTTCTTTTTAATGAAATATGAAATTAAGTAGAAGTTTGGGTTTTTTTAGGCTAAGGACTTTCTTTTAACCTGACTTGCCTGTCAGAAAGTAACCCCCTCTCTGTGAGCTGATTTGTTTAGGCAGGTTTAAAGTGTGCAGAGAGACCAATTAAAAAAGGTACTATGGAGTATGAAATGGTTATTTAATCTGAAATATGTCATAAGGCTATGTCATATTGGCAAAGCTGGTAGGCTGAGAATTTGTATCATCACACATGTGAAAGGATTGTCCTTTGCTGCTCCTTAGAACAGATGAATGTCAATGTTGTTCAGTTGCTCTTTTCCAATTCTCTGCTTTTCTTCATTAGGAGTTTTATACTCTTCCTTGTGAACACTTTTCTTGAGAGACTAAATACTGGATTCTCAGTAGCTGCACTTTTCTGTGTGGTTTTAGTGGTCTTATCTTGCATTTCCTTGTTTGACAGAACTGCTTGGCTATCTGGATTTCTTTTCACACAAAATTCTACCTTTTTTAAATTCATCCTCCTCTATGCATTTGGCTTCTTTAGACTATCTTTTTTACCCTGACCAGCCATCAAAGTGATAACTTTTCTAGCCCATATAGCTGGCAATAGGAAAATTATGTTTTTCTTGTTGCTGGTTTAATAGGATTTCCCACGAAATAGCATTTCAAATACTTACTAAGTCTTAAATAATGAACAGGGGGTTTGAAGTTCTTTTGTTCATGTAGGGGATAGTAAAAAAACAAGGCTTTGTGGAATCTGCATGAAAGTCACACCTTTTTAGTCTGGAGAGAGGTTTCTAGCTAGATTTGTCTGAGTCTCATTTTAATCTGCATGTCTTCAGCTACATGAATGTGGGTTTTTTGATAATTGCTTTGTTAGTCCTCTGACACTGAGTGACAGTACTTTTCAGTGCTTGACAGCCAAATCCATTGGCATATGAGAGTCCTCATCCACAGTGAGGTGTTTTCTTTCTGGCTGGTGACAGTAAGAGCTTTCAAGTTGACAGAGGGGGGCTAAGACATCTTCACAAGTGAGAAGAAAGCTGAGAGAGGATGAGGAGGTTCTCTGTCAAAATAAAAGCATTCATTTAGTTCATCCTTCCAGCATAATGAAATAAAGATCTGATAGCTACATGTTAAAACAAATTTTTTTGTGTGTTGCTTATAGAAAAAATTTATCACTTAACTTATTATCAGGGTCCTTGTGACTTGAAAATTTTTGCAGCAAGTGTGACAAATATTTCTTTTTCAGTGAAATGATGAGTGGTTTGATGTATAAAGAGAATATTTACATGTGGAGAGTATTGCAGTACCCTCTGACAACTGATCGGTTAATTATTTTTTCTCAAGAAATAATTAGTATAGAATGTGTTTATTTAGGGTGGTTTTTTTTGTATACATTTATTTTGTTTTAAAGTTCAAATCAAGATGAGTTTGAGAATTTTACATGGTTTACAGTAACTCAAGTAATTTGTTGCTTTCCTTTTAAATGTTGTGGACATTTTCCCACTATAAAATAATATTTTGATTAGTCAAAATTTCTGTAATAAATTCAAGGTATTCTTAGAAATTGAGTGGACAGGAGGCAAAAGGATGCCTGCAGTAATGCCTTGCTTTCTGTATCCATGAGGGCAATAGTATTAATTGGTAATATTAACTTCTGTCTTTGGGGAAGGAGGTGGGACCAAAACAACCAAACAACAAAAACCCAAACAAAGCCCTTGCTGAGCTCAGTCAGTTGGCAGTTAATTACCCATCAGGAAAAACTGTTTAATGAATCAGAAGATGAGTGGTTTATGTGATCAAAGGGAGGTAGGTTATTATGGATGGATGTTGCTGATGACTGGCCATTTGTCTGTGCTTGGATGGATATTCACGAGAATGTCCCTACTCTTTTGTCTTTGCAACTGGATTCCATTGCAGCAATATTGTACTTGCATTTGTCCCTTACGTTCATGCTTGTTCTCCCTTCCTGCCAAAATGCAAGAATTTAGATGTCTGGGGGACTGTAGCTTCAGTTATTGCTGGGCTCCAGGACCCCAGAACACTTCTCAAGTCCTGTCTGTGTGTGACCCAAGAACACTTCTCAAGTCCTGTCTGTGTGTGGTGGCTCACTCAAAGCCACCCTTGGCAATGTGCCTTTAGCAAGCAGTTCTGGGACAGGTGCCCTCAGAATGAACCCAAATCCATGGCAGTGGTCACCTCTGTTCCGGTGTTCACTAATGAAGTGCTGGTTATACAGGGCAAGGGTAAGTTACAAGGACACTTCACCCACAACAGTTGGTGCTCATTTTGTGTCCTTTTACTTCTAATGAAGAGGTTTCAGAAAAATAAAGCCTATGCAGTTTCAGCCTGTGTAATACATCAGTTTTACAACATTCCTGTAATGTAAATGTGTGCTCTTCTGAAATAAGTCTCGTACTAAATCTGTTTGTGTGCTTATGATAAAGCCTGGTAACATTGACTTTTTTATATCTGACTTGAGTGCTATTTTTCTCACAGGATGTAGTCTTCAAAAAATTTTGGTGTCATACGCCTTCGTGGTATTTTACAGCTCTGAAATTCATACTGTAGTTCTTAATACACCTGCATCAAATGTGCAGGAAATGTTCTTTTGATGAGGAGTTTAACATTAGACTTTTCTTTTTGGCTGTTTTATAAAACCTGTTTTAGCTTAGTTAGTACCAATCTTAACCTGACTTTGAAAACTTAGTCCATTCCGAGAAAATAATGTGTGATTTAAAAATTGTAATTTAGAAGATATGATTCTATATCTGCTTAGTTCTTTACTGTTTTGAAACATTTGAAAACTTTGAAGAGCACATGGGCATCAAATGAAAATGTCCTATCATTTTTTATGCCACATTCCAAATTAAATATTTGTTTTTTCACATTTCTATCCATTTTGTTCTCTTAGTCCATGACTCCCACTTTTCTTTTTATTTCCTGTTTTATTTCAAGTCTAGTTAAGTCTCGCATGTTGTTCTGTCAGTTGCAGTTATTTTCAATAACACAGTAGTTGTTCCTGAAAATAGTGGAAATATTACCTGCTGAATGTTAGCAGAGCATGAACTAGTATTTTAAACAAATCATGTTGAAGAGAACCTAAACCAGTTTATACTGATTCAAAAGGCAGGAATAACACATTTTAGTGACTGTCAGTGATAGCTTCAGTAAATGTACAATCTTTCTTTGCTGCCTTAAAAAAAATTATCTTTGTATGCTGTTAGCACACAAGTTTAAAAAAGGCCTAATTTTTTTATTGCTCTCAATTATGTAATTAAGCCTTCAGATTGAATCATTTTAAATGGTGGGGTTTTTTTGTGATTTGATATTCTGTATAGTTTCTGTCTGTTCCCAAGACATCTTCAGTGGAAATGTAATATTTCATAAGATTGAATGAAAATCCCCTGGACTGGTGCAATCTTTTCAGGTGATGTGCTCAGATCTTCTTGAAAACACTAAGTTGACAAGTGGGTTTTAAAAGTGCTGTTTTGCAAGTTGATTATTCTTAATGTTCTTAGGCTTATTTGGGTTAAATTACAAGCATATGGGATTCTATGGAAATGTGTGATTTCATCAGTGCCACTTTAAAGAAATTGCCTCATTCTTCTCTCTCTTTTGTTTTCATTAACCACATAACACTGACATAAAGATTTTGAGCCTCAAAATGTCCAACACATTCTATCTTTGACAGTTTGGTTTTTTTTTAATTGCATTTTAAGAAAGAAATGGCCCTAAAGCATCTTGCCTTATGCATTATATCAATTATCTTGGTGGAAGAAACACATAAAATACATTTAATTGTAGGTCATAACCCAGCAAATCATAAAAATCCTGTTCTGAAGTAAATTGTTGCCACTAATTAGCTTTCCTGTTTGCCAGTATTAAAATGAATTCAATTCATGTCTTGCTAATATTGGATATTTCAGTGAATCCAAAAGGCATAAAGTACTGATGTGTCCAGTCACAAAGTAGTTTGCTAATATTCAAGAATATATAAATGGAAATCTATGTTAAATAGCTTTAAATACAGTATGATGAGGTTTATTGCATTTTACTTTAAATTGAATGCGTGTTTAACTTGTCTTAAAATCCAGCAATAAATGTGCTATTTTAAGTTCTGATTTTGAGTTTGATTTTTTGTTGGGCTGCTTTTTTCCTTTTTCTTTTTTTTTTTTTCAGTAAGAGTATTTCCAAGAAGTTTACATACTGCTGTGTGAGTTTGAATACCAAAACTGAGATATTTAATCAAGTACTGAAAGTGTTCATAATTGTGTGTGAGACCTTTGGCATATTAAATCACAAGGGTCCAAAGCACAAGAAATGAACTAAATTTGCACTTCATATCAGGGACAATTGTTTGGCAAACAGTGTGAAGAAAATCCTGACTACTGTCCATGGAGTTTCACTCACTTCAATCTTTTTATCTGCAGAGAAACTTTTGGAAGTGCTGAACTGTCTTACTACCTAATTACTGTCTAATTTACATGAATTTACAAGACTATGTAGGAGTTTGTTGCTGGTTTAACTAGCAAAGAAAAGAAGATAACATAAAGGGATGTTGTCACATTAATAATAATTATGTAATTTTGGAAAAGTGACAAATCAGCCCTGCTTTGCTCTCCCCATCCTTCAAGTCAAATAGCAATCAGAATATAGTGAGGCATAATTTTTTTAAACTTTTTGGTACTATGTTGTTAAGGTCAGAAACAAGAAAGAGGATGAGAAATTGAATCAATTGCTGTTGTCAAGTGAAATACAGTGCAGTCATGCCAAAGGGAAATGATAAACAACATTTTAGTCAGCAATAGGTAACATAATTTTTATTATTAAATACCAAGAGCATTTTAAACAGAAGAAACGGGAAGTGAGCTCTGTGACAGGACAAGATTGGGATGTGAGCAGAGGCAATGCAACTGGATTAAAAGTTAGGCAGAAAGTTCTGTTACCTCTATTGAATCATGGAACACCCTTTTCAAATTCATGTATATCCTTTAAAGTGCACTAGTGTACATCCTGTAGTACACTCCTCATCTCTTCTTTTCCAAGGGCAGTTGGAGCTGCAAGCTCTATGAATCAGCTGGGCAACTTGTATAATAGAAACACAGCAGATACCTAAATCACTGCATGATAAAATCAAGCCCAATGTAGCATGAGGTACAACGGTGATGTTATATCAGGTGCAGTTCACATATAGGAGAAATTATGTTTAGCCTATTAAAACATGAAATCATAACTAATCCTTTTCAATATCTGAGTGGCAGTAAATACTTCCTATCAGTTTCTCATTTTGCACTTTTTAGTTTTCATTGGCGTTGCTGCAGATTCACATGGATTTATTTCAGATTTTTCTACTTTGGACCTACTCTGTAAGTTCAGTAGGTTCTGTTGAGTCCATCTTGTGTGTTGAAACCTCTGTGGAGTTTGGTGACATCAGAAGTAGCAGAAAGTCCCATCAGAATTTATGAATGAAAGCATGAGGGGGAAAAAAATACAAATAAACCAAAACCAAAAAAAAGCCCATATGAAGCAGTATCTCATGTAAAAAGCTTATAATAGGAATGAAATTAAAGTACAGGTTTACTTCTGCAGTTTGTGATTACCACCCAGATTTCTCCTCAGCAGTATTGGCTCTCTATGCAATTCACAAGGCCACATCTAATGATGGTCTGGAATATTTTATGGTATTGTTTTAAAAATTACTCAAGGCAGCCCAACTGCAGTCTTCCTGAAGCTGAAATGATGGCTTGGGGTGTTTTACTTTGCTAAGTGGCTCAGTTTGCTGGTTCTGAGTGCTTTTGTAAGATGACTTGATAATGCTGAAGTCTGGTTTCGAAAGTAATTCTGGTTTTGTTCCTGAAATTTACTTTAGTGTTTACACTGAGGGATAACCCTTCGTTACTAGTCAGTATGCACTCTGTGTTCTGAACTGTCCTGAAAATCCACACTTGGCTTTTGCCCGTGCATAAATTATTTGAAAAAGCTGCATTTGAATGTGTTTTGTGTGGATGGAGGTGGTTTTGTTTGGGTTTTTCTTTTTCTCCTTTTTTTAATTTCTTTTTTCTTTGTGTTTTACCTGAGCATCTCTGATAGTTCATACTGTTTTCTTGAAGCTGAGCAATTCATTTTCTCAAATGAATCCCTGGGGCTTATCTTGCTGTGGCAGGAGGCATGGTAAAGGGAAGTTGTCCACTGCTCTGTCTTCCAGACCCATCTGGAATACACAAGGTAAAATCTTCATCTGGCAGTGCTCTGAAAGGGTCAAAGAGAAGTTTTTCAGAGATCCTAACTAATTGTCCCACAGAAAAGTGCTGTACAAATCTATCTTACCTTTGAACAGTTGATACTGCTGTGCCCAAACACTGCTGAACCTAGAATTTGTTTCCAGTTTTATCTTCTTCTTGTCTGTCTGAAGCATCTAGATATTGCTGTGACTAAGAGGCCTTAAAAACTTGCACTGGGGATGTTGATTATAGAATAGAACCTGGAGGAGAATCTAAAAAATTTTTGTTTTTTCTAATGGACACAACAGATGAGTTCAGTGTCTCTTACTTCAGGAAAAAAAGGGAAGATGAGCAAGTTCAGGATGAGAAATTCCAGGGCAGTGCACATGAAGTGCTAAACCAGCCCTTACAGGATTACAGCTACTTCCTTAGGAAAGAAATCTATGTTTATCCACATAGGAAATCCATTACTGAGGGACTGGAAGGAGCAGAAACAGGTCAGAGAGACATCACCATCTTTAACATGGACTAAAAACTGGAGACGTGATTAGTACTCTCTAAGTAACTTTGGGGATTTGTCCAGAGAGGTATTGTCACCTTGAAGACAAAGAGATCATAGTTCAAATAGTTGATCAGCATACTGGATGCAAAGTTTGAGATTGCCAAAATAACATCAGGGTGGTATTATATGAAGTTATATTCCCACATGGAAATGGTTGGAACAAGTTAGATCATACAGCACTTCATGCTGAATAAAGCAGTAACGGTGCGAGGTGGGGCTGGGACTCACCAGGGGAAACTTGCAATTGTACGGAAGTGCAGAGGAGAAAGCACAGCAACAGATACAGATATATGAGTTATTTAAGATGTTAATTGCATTTTTAATAGGTAAGGGAAATTGAGTAGGATTGATATGGAAGTTGAAGCAAGGAAGCAGGGATAAGCGATCTCGTTAAGTGGTTGTATAATGGCAATGAAGGCAGGAAGGGGTGGCTGTTGAGAGGGAGGGCTAGATTGAAACCCTTTGTAGGCAATCATGAACTTGTTAAACTTAGAATTGAGTTTGTGGGTTTGATTCAAATACAAAAATAAAAAAAGTATTGCTGGTGGCCTCATTTTTTAGCTGGGCTAAGTGATGAACTTGGCCAAGAAATCAGAGCAATGCTCTGTCCTAAATTCATGAAGCTGGCTGAGCACTGCCTCCCTAAACCTCACAAACTCCAGCTTTTCCTGTAAAATTGGGTCAAGATTACTATTACAGGCAATAGGTGAGAATACATGAGGTCTGAAAAGTAACAATATCTATAAGGTTTATTTTCATATTTGTAAATTTGAAATTTTTCTCATAGTTTTCCTTCATGTAGCAAGGGTAAACAGCCCTTTCTGGAGACTACATGCTGCAGTAAAATAGTTTCATGTTCCCAAGTATTTTTCTCCAAAGACCAGTCTCTTGCTGGAGTTGTTTGATGGAGTATTATAGGGAAAAAAATCACATGTAATTGTATCAATTGTTTTACTCACAGGCAAAACAGAGAAATGAAAACTGCTGGAAAAGACTGTCACGTGGTGAGTTGTTAGTTTGTGTTTTATTTCCTCTGAAGTGAATGAAAGCAAATTAAGGGCTGATGTAGGATAGGACTAAAATCACTTAAAATAAGAGAGGGCACACATGCTCTGAGACCCTCTCAGTAACATACTCTAGGTAGAAATCAGTAAATTATTTAAGGAAGATATTATTGAGAAGGAAAAAAGGAGAAAAGTACAGCCTTACTCTATATGAACGTGTAGTGCTGGTGGTAGAATATTAGTAACAGGGTACTGCCAGACATTTGAAAAACTCCACATCTGAGACAATATGCAGACCACTTTGTTTTGCAGGTTTATGTGCTTAAAGAACCTGAGAAGCTGTGTTAAATATTGATAGGGTTCCAAATTTAAAATCTAAAAGGAATTGAAAATGATAAAATTTGCTAGGAATGAGTAGATAAGTATTTTAGGATGCTGTGAAACTAGGTATTTTCAGATCTGATGTGAGTGTCCTTCAGAGAAGGTAAATGCTGGTTTTAGAGTAATAGCCAAACACAGTTTGAATCAAATCAGAAAAAGCATTCGTTTTACAGAAGTCTTCAAATGATTGCTTAATGATAATAACTGAATGAGTTTCCCACCCATAATCCAGGTTATATAATGTATTGAAGATTTTCTGAGTACTCTAAATGTGTTATTTGTTACTACTGGTTATCCTCAGATTCATATCCAGTGTGGGCTGCAGCAAATCAGTCAATTAGTAGTGGTAGGTGGGGAAGTGTCTCAGGGATTAAGGCACTCAGATATCTGCTTGTTAATCATACAAATAAATAAAGAAAGGCAGTTGCCAGGATCTGTGGTTACCTAGATACCAGACACTGTGACTCAGAAGCTTTTGATCTTTTATCACTCCATGGAAGTTTTTCTTCTGAGTCTGAAAATATCTACTTTTCACTTTTAATACGTTATTGAATGGGCTTTTTTCTGATAAGAATTACAGAAAATAATAATTTATAATATTTGTGCATATATTTGATCACTAGTCATTATAAAATCTTTTTTTTTATTTCTTTTGAGAATTTCCCAGGTCTTCTATTATTTTCTTAATCCCTGCTTGAAATGGGATTTTTGTCCAATAAGAATAAACTTAAGTAAAACCTATATGTGTGTTTGTACAATACCACAATGTTAATCTTTTAGTTCTTCCCATTAAAATAGCACTGTAATGTATCTAGCAAGAAGCTGTCATTATTCCATATGCAGAACAAGCAGAAAAATTTGAGGCAAACTTCAAAGGCACAGCCATGTTTTCTACTGTAAGTTTCTTTTCACTTCCTGTAAAGAATACAAGAATTAGAGATGAAGTAGTATAAGAGGGAGTAAAAATTGCAAAAATAATAAATACTGAAATTAATATGGTTTATGTACCTCGAGTCTGGTTGCCTTCTAAAAATGGCATGATATTTTTCTCTTAAATATTCAAGTCTTTTTTTAGGTCCTTGTCCCAAAATATATGATTACACCATGTAGATTTATTTATATACAAACATTAAGGAAATAATCATGGCTGAGTTACATTGTGTTTTATCATCTTAGCTGTAGCTGCTGAGTTGACCAAGGCTTTCCTTTTCTGAGCTACCCTGTTAAAATTTGCTTGATTTTTTTTGATATCCTGTGTGGTTGAAACACTTAGACCTAGTCAGTGCCCTGACTGGGGTTTTGGATGTCATCACAAAGTGTTATATACCATTGCAAATCCTCATAGTTTATAGACTTGTCTCTCTATATAATTGTTCTATTATGGTTCTTTGCACTGCTACTTCCATATGGGAGCCCAGGAGACCATGGACAGCAATAGTTAAACCAGTGACAACAGGAAATGTCTCCATCAATATCAAAGATAACAGGAATTTCTTCTCCTATTTATTGAGACATTTTGTATCAGGTTTATCTCCTCCACCGGGCAAAATAAAAGGATAGTGTGGAAAAGGAAGCAATTGCAGCATAGTTAAGCTGATTTACGTGTTAGGAAGAAACTGCATTTCAAATGTAAGAATAGCTTTAAAAATAACACAGTGAAGGTAACTGGAGAGTCTCTTGAAGTAATTGTCTCTGAAAGCTCCAGCAATTAAGTACTTCTGGATCAAAATACTGTTTGCAAAATAGTACTAAATTACCTCTATGAACCACAATATTCCAAACCTAAGTACAGTGAACTGTGGGTACATTTATTTTAGTAAACATTATTTGGTCATTCAAATTAACTAGGGAAAAAACCCTTTTCTCTTCTTTGATTGAGTAGAATTTCCAGTTACCACTTTTAAGATAGTCAAACATTCTGAACAGGTACATTTTGTGGGGAGGTTGACAAGACAGGTTGGACTTCTCAACCAGCTTAGGTGCAAGTCTTTTAAAATCTGGAGAAATATTTTGAAAGTTGCTGATTGTGCATTTTAGCTAATTTCACAAAATTTCAATTTGGAGACTGTAATTGCATGATTCGTCTGCTGTGGGGAAAAATGCAGAATACTCCAGTGAATCTCCAGCTTGTATTTGTTGGTTGGGATGGTTGGTGATCTCTTTTATCAGTTTGCTGCAGTGAGATCTACAGGTTTCTTTACAAAGCACTTCCCTTGCTCCATTATTCTCAGCACTCTGTAAGAAAATCTTGAAATTCTGAAGGAAATGTTAGAGAAGATCCTAAACAGGGCTTAAATAGTTCCTTAATTGTTATATATGTCAGGTAATAGTGCCTTGTAAAATTCTACCTGCAGAAGTGTGCCAAACATCATTTAGTTGTTAATTGCAGAGCATTCATGTCAAACTGTTCTTCATATTTCAGCCTTTAATTTCTTTTGGCACCTGATTTGACATCTGATTTATTATCAGTTGTTCTCTGTGGTGTGTATGTACTTTGATATGTGATGACTGTGTTACAGACCTGTTAACTTTAGCCCTAAGCACCACTTGCCTGTACTGTGTCATCTTGCAACCTTTTGTAATGTTTATTTGGAGAACAGAGTATTTACAGAAATCTACGGCTAATCTTTCAAATTTCAAAAGCCCATAATCTTCAGACTACTAGTTTCCTTCTAGGCTTGTATTTATTGCCTGGAAAGAGACTCTGGTATGCAGGAGGAGTGGATAGGAATGGGCCTGGTTGTCTGTAGCCTTCACTGGCCTTACTCACTCCAGCACTGATCTAAAAAGTACAGGCACTCCATATGTGCCAAATTATCAAGTAAATGTGAAAGCATCATACAGCCAAGTTACACAGTAAACATCCCAGCTATGTAGGTTTTCATACAGAATTGAGATTGGGGAAAAGAGTTTTGTACTTCATGAAGTACATTTCATAAGGAAGTCATGATCTTGTACTCCCTGCTGGGAGGTACAAAATTATGCCTAAATTATGAATAGAAAGTCTGGACCAAATGGAAGGCACTGGGAAATGTTTGCAGACATTTACAATTTCATATTATGTAGTGTGAGCTGTGAAATACTCCATAATTACTGACAGGTGGCCTAGAATAGGACACTGAAATTTCCTATGTAATTGTGGATTGATGATATATTATGTGTATCCAGTATGATTTTAACATCAAGTCATCACATAATTATATGTAAAGAGACTTTACAAGATACCTGTTATTTCTTCAGGATCCATTACAGTCCATCAGACAAAATATCAGTTCTGGTTTTAAAACCATGTATTATAATATAAGGATTTTTAAAATAAGGGTTGTTTACCCAATAGACTGTGCAGATTTTTTTAGAGTCACTGTAAATAGATGTTTCGCTCCTAGTTAGGGAATTCTGAGATAGTATAGGGGGTGTTGCGATGAGTTGTTTCTATGTAACAAAAATGCAGTGTCTGGGGTTGGGAAGATTCAGTTAATAGAGGATTTATCTTGATTTTTATCAATAAGTTAAAATACAGAGCACCTGAAGCCATCTGCATGTGAAAAAATTCAATAAATTCAGTGAAATGAGTCATCCTGAAAATTGAGTGGGCCCAGTAAAGTCCAACAAAAGATCAGGAAGATGATCAAAATAAACGTGAAGTGAAAAAGTTTTTCAAGTGTTTGCAGCAGATCTAGGAATAAGTGACGAAAGATTGGTGTCGAAGTCATAGAACATGATATTACTGGATATGGCATCCCCTTTTATATGTGGTAATTTTATTCGTTGAGTGATTTGGAAAGGCCTATGTTTTAACTTTAATGAGTCGCTATGAAGTTGAAATTACTTGCCAGCACATTCATGCGTTTCAGTTGTTTTTCACACTGCATTTTACATGAGGGGAAATTGCAAATAGTAAATGTCAAGGATTCACTCGGGGCATTACAATTTCAGAGGCATGAAGCTAATACATATTTGTCTCATTACTGTCACCAGATTGAAGTTAGTCCATGGATGGCAAGAGCTCATAACTCATAGGAGACATAGTTACAAATGACCTGTGGGAGGTCACAGATATCACAACTTCCTAAATTCCCATTACAAACGTGTTCTTAATAAGAAATGAGGTACATGTTGTTCATCATCTTTGACAAAGCCAGTTTTCACTGAAAAAGGGATGAAGGGATTTTTTTACTTTTCAGTCTCAATTGATCACATCGGTGTAGATGATAATATATGTGAGAAGGCAGGCAATGCCATCCTTTCAGTCACTTACTGCAGTCATCTGTGATCTCGCTGTATTAATGCAATTGATACACTGTACTATCTAATTGGCCTGCTGATACTTTGCTTAAGTATCAGTATGGTGCTGAAGTGCAATGAGTATTGTGTGGGGGCTTTTAAATGTGATTTGTGTGCAGAGGTGTTTTATCTTCTTCCCTGGCTCCAAAAACCACTGTAGAACTCACTGTAGCAATTCACAGTGGGCACATCTCAGCAACACAGTATACTCTCTTCTCTTAGCTTAATCAAGTTAGCACAGAGAGACTGAACAGCATTCTTAAGGTGCAGTTCTGTGTCTGAAATGAGCTGGGTGTAACTTTAATTGAGTTTGTCCTGGGTGTAACTTTAACTGAGTTTGTCCTGTGTTTCACATAGTCGTTAACTGAAGCTAAATGCTTTGCTTGTTTAGAATAGTCAATAAGGTGTAGGCTGGTATAACCTGGCTATATTTGCTTCATCTATTAAGACTATGTGGGTTTAGGACTTATTTTTGATTATGATGGAGGAATCTGTGCTCTAGAGTTAACATCCTCAAGGAGGTGGTTAAGCTGCTGTTTAACGTGTACATCTGCACACTGGAATTTCTTGCCTGCCTATCGAATGGGGAGAGCTACAGTTAATGTATTAAATCATTTATCTGACAACTGCATTGTCTTTCTCTGTAATTCTAGGTGCAATTTCAGGTGTCAGCTTTGATTCATAAAGCCACACATGGTTTGATTCATAAAGCCATAGAGGAGTGTCTGATAGACTGCTTCTCTTCCTATTTGTAAGAAAGGTGTGACACTGGGTATTGATTCATCTCTTCAGTCACTTAGTGTGCAAAGGACTGCAAGTGACAGAAGTGCTGTTTGGTGGGAGGGTGCCTAAGATGCAAATACAAATAAGTACTATTCACTGTCAGGTATCAAACAGGTGTTCTAGTGCATTAGTTTTAAATTAATTGTTTTTCTGTTTGTCTGATTAAAGTGAATTCCAGTTCAAAGAATCACAGAGGTTATTAAATGAGGAACTGTTGAGGACTGAAAATTACTTTCTGCACCTTTTCAGCAGAATGTTTTTGCCTCTCTGATAATATACTCCGAAAGCATGCCTTCAGTGTCAGGTGTTTATATAAGCAGCAACAATGATTAGAAATATTTGGGAGTGAAATTTGTAGCTCTTTAAAGCAATTCTTAAAACCCTGGAGAAACTTCATTGCATACATGAAGATTTGCTCCAGATATGGAAATAAAATACTTGAATTGGCATTTCTGTCTGCTTACCAAGTTTTCAGTAAATGAAGAAGAAGGAGAGGGAGCATAGAAAAAAGCATCATTGACAACTGGCAAGTAGATTGAGTGAGGAAAAACTGTAGAAAACTAAGAATATATGCTTTTTGAGTACTAACTGGATTCTGAGATTGTAGATTGTGGAGTTATGCAAATAGTTTAGGTTCCTTAAGATGGGATTTTTAGGTCGGTTTACATACCTGATTTTGTAATTCTTGACAACAGGAAGTCTTGGGTGATTGGCCTGGGTTCCTAATGACAGGAGGGGGGAAGAAAACATTCCCCTTTTCAGAAGCCAAGGAGGAGGATCAGGGGAGGCATTGGCCGCCTGCAGGAGGGAGCAGCCACCAGTCTCGTGCAGCCTGATTGTCCAGATCAGCCTGGTAGCTTTCTGAGGCTATTTGTTCTCATGAAGTTTTCCTGAGTGCACCAAGACTTTTGACAAGGTGTATCCTCATAGCCAAGATGGTTAGGTATGGTTTGGGTTAAGGACTGCTAGGTATGTGGAAAGTTGGCAGGACTTGTGGATACAGAGTTGGCAGCTTGTTGGTAGCAGCAGTATCTTGCAATGGTAGGGCCTGTGCTGACAAAAACCTTTAACAGCTTGACTGATGGGAATGAACAGGGTGCTCTGCTAGTTTGAGTGAGACTAAATCCAGGGTAGTAGTTTCTCTACCAAGCAATGCTGCTACTCAAGCTGGACACAAGGTGTGAAAGAAACCTCATGAAATTCAGAAACAGCCAATGCCTCTGGGGTGAAGTAGCACCATGCAGGAGCTGGGGCTGGGGCCAGCAGGCTCCAAAGCAGCTTTGCAGGAAAGGACATGTGGGGTGTCCTGGCAGACAGGGAATTGAGCGTGACTCAGGCTGCCTTTGTGGCAAAGATGTCCACCTGTGTGCAGGGCTGTATTAACGTGGAGTGTAAACACCAGGGCTGGGAAAGAGACCTGTGAGCACATCTGGGTCCCCAGGAGTCCAGTTTGGTCTTCCCCAGTACAAGAAAGAAATGGGTGTCGTGGTGGAAATCTGGCAGAATCTGAGAATCACTTGAATGTGGGCTGGAGCAAATCACTGATTAGGAAAGACTATGCCTTGAGTCCATTGATTTACAGAGATGTGGGGGAAGCCCTTTGCTCAAAAACCCCAAACAAACAATGAAAACCCAATTCAACCAAAAAACCAAAACCTCACAGAAATAAAAAAACCCAGAACCAACACCCCCACAATTAAACAAACAGGGAAAAAACCACACAGACACCCCTCCAAAACAAAACATGCTCTGCTCCCCTTCCTAATAATTTCTAAATCCTCACTCTCAAGAATAAAGACTTGGAATACTTACAGAGGAAAGTATGTCCATTACAAAAGTTTCTAATGTAATTTGGGTCTTTTTAAACTAGAGCAGTTCTTTCCTTACAGATGGGAAACACGACCTTTAAAACAGGCTTTATTGCTGTGATAACATATTGTATCTCTTTGCGCTTACATTGCAGTCAGGGGATTTTAGAGAATATAACATTATTTTAGTCACTTCATCTCTGTGAATTAGCTAGCTTTTGAAATTAAGTCTGAGCTAAACTGATGGGTAATTCTTCCAGATTTAAATGTCTTGATTCACAATTTTTTTGTTCGGTTGATGATTTGGTTTTGGTTGTGGGTTTTTGGGTTTTTTTGGGTGGGTGTTGTTTTTTTTTTTTCAGAAAAGGAAAGAGGGGTTCTTGACTGTGTCTAATGACTGAACCATTTTGTGTAAAGAAAAAGTTGACAATTATGCAAACATTCAAACTGCAAGAATGAATTCCATATACCTTAAAAAACCAAACAAATCCACCCTGTAGGTTTTGTAGAGTCTCAGAGCTCACAGGAGAGTGGCAAGTGGCCTAACCCTGATAGAAAGATGACCATCAAGAATGAAGTTCAATGTCATCCTTTCTGTAATTAATTCTTCCTTGTGTTGTAATGTTGTTTCCTGATGAAAGCTTGGACAGAAGACCAGTCATTCTACTTTTCTCAGGAAGGTAATGTAGTAAAATAACTGTAGGGTGATGGTAATCTGTGAAATACTGTAGTAAAGAAATGAGTTATATGGACAGAATTAGTCTAGTGTTTTCCCCTCTGCTATTTTCTGTGTGCTGAGTCTGTCCCCTCTGGGGGACAGAGTGGCCAATTTCCTAATTCAGGTGCACAGCTAAAAGTAGCTTTTTATGAGTATTGAGTATTTATGAGCTTTTTATGAGGATCTGAGTATTTTGGGTGGTATGCAAATGATGTCTATGACACTTTTTAGGAAATAATTTTCCTACCTATCAGACAATTCCAGTCTGACATGTAGGCTACACACACTGCACTACTTTTGCCGGTTTTGCATATAACTTGAGAACTCTCGAGTATTTTTATTGCTAAGGAAAGGCACCATTGGCCAATCCCTATTCCACTGACTCTTCTTGTTAGCAGTTTCAGACTGATGAGTCACTATTCATTTCGTTTGAAGCTTTGTATGTATATATTTTTTACTATCTTATGTGTCAGCTAAAAATAACTCTCTTGCAGAAATGACAGAATAAATTCTAAGAGGAAATAATAAAATCTACTGCTCTGAACATGTCACTTGAGGCAAAAACAGTTGCTTATGCTGGCTGGAATGTTACTCTGATGTTTTTAAATAACTTCATTAGTCAATAAGATTCAGTTTAATTATTTGTGACAAAAAAAGATGCGTTTGGTACTTGCATATACCCACTGTTTACTCTTTTTAGACTATTCTTTATATTAGAGCTGCAAGCACTTAGAAAACCCCATTTGGCTGGCAAAATATCTTTTTGTTTACAAAACCAGAAGCTTTTAGCCACTGCAAGTTTTTGAATGTTCCCTGCTGGGATCCCAAGCTAACATTTTTTTGCCAGCAGGCACCACTTTCAGCTCATGGGAACCTGCTGTCACCAAAAGAGATTTTTCCTCAGGTGTCTTTCCTTTTTATTGCAGCATCTGAGGAGACTGATCCTTTAGGAGAATCCCACTATTTTGTGTTTCTGAAAAGCAGTCTGATATTCACTGTGCACATTTTTTCCTTGGACTGGCATCTTTCAGTCATAGTATCCTGCAAGTGTTTAGGTGGGAGATGAGTTTTGAGATAATTTAGCCCAGCTGTTAACTTAGCATTGCCAAGTCACCACTAAACCATAGCCCCAAGTGCCACACCTACACATCTTTTAAACACCCTCAGGAGGTGCTGACTCCACCACCTTGCTGTGCAGCCTGTTCCAATGCCCGACCACCCTTTTCATGAATTTTTTCCTAATATCCAACCTAAACCTCCCCTGGTGCAAGTAGAGGCCATTTCCTCTTGTCCTGTCACTCGTTACTTTATTTTGGATCGGGTTATACTGACCTTTCAAATACGAGATATTGCTGGCCCAGGCTTGATGTTAGAAGACAGATTCTGGTCTCTTTAGACTGATCCTTTGAATAGCTACTACTGTTCCATCTTTCTTTAGACGGGAATGCAGGAACTTGTGTAGTTCCTGATGATTTAAAAATCATTATGGCATTCATACTCTGTCACTGTGAGACAGTGGATCATTACAATGGGGCTTTTCTTCCATACACTATATTGAGAAGCCTGAACCCATTCCTTGTAGTTCTATTTCTCTTTTTGCAAAGCAGTGGTAGGAGGAATCACGATTACATCTTCTGATTCTCCGTGGTCATCCCTATGAGATTAAAAGGGCATTACATAATGAAGTAACAGTAATAGATCTGTTTCTCCTTTTTTGCTTCTGCTTTGAATAAGCTGGTACTTCAAAGGATACACCATTTGCCTCATTTCAGAGATACTTGCTTCAAAGCTAGCCACATTTAACAAAAAGGCAGGTAGGAAAGACCCTCTAACACCCGTTTCAGTTCTAAAAAGGGAGGAAAAAGCCCAACAACAATCTCTGGTTGAGTAGTTAGATTCTTTAGTAGAAACATGAAGCGTGTGGTACACTGATACTTTTTAATAATATATCAGAAAAGAAGATATGCAGTTTCATCTTCTTGTCCAACAGATCATTTCTTTGATCAGTTCTCTAGGCAAATTCTTTGTCTAAAAACAAAGCATTATCAAGGAAAAGGCTTCATTCTAGAGACTAGGGAAGGTGTTTAACTGTGTGTTTAACTTCAGACTTCCCAGGCTGTGAACTGCACTTGATAGAACTGAGTGTATTTTATGCCAAGCTCAGGAGAGTTGAGGCTCATGATTTGCCATTTTTTCACTGAGAGAAATCAGACCTGATTCTGTGTGCAGCAAATCATAAAGTTCCCTCTTTGGCCCAGGAGACTTGTTTTCTGCAGCTGGATCTTGAGTCAGGAACCAAACTATTGATGAATTATCCACAAAGTAAATTGTGTATGAGAGATGCACTGTGTTTTCATGGAGGTGCCAATGCATCTGATTGACATACCCTTAAATGTATCTCCCCTTACTCATGACAATGAATAATCACATATTATAGTGATTGTAGCTGGAATCTAGATCATGTTCTGTAGTACTGCAATGCCAATACTACAAGTTTGTTGCTTATTTGTTACTTTTTTTCACCCATCAGATTTAGCGTCATCCTATTTGCCTAATGTCTCTGATAGCAAAGTTTAGTTTATTCTTGTCTGGCTTTTTTGTCATTTTCAGTGAATTTTTCCGTATTTTTAAGATTTATGGAAGAGAATTTTTTGCTTCCTGTATAGTCCAAGTGCTGCTGTTGTGGATAAATCAGCTTATTTACAGACTTCTCATGCTGTGTAATGTCATGCTATCAATCTGGCCCTGCTAGTATCGTGTGCTAGAACCACAGTTTGAGAAAATTTGATAATTAACTGCCACTCTTAAGATTGACTTTTCCTTGGATAACAGAATTAAGAATTATATCAATTCATGGTAAAGGTTCACAGCATGTTGTCATGTTTCCTGAGATTACTGTATTTATTGGCATTTAGGATAAACTATGCTGTTTAATTAGAAGGTTACCTTAATTGAGTAATATACCTTGCAAGTGGCAAGCACTCTTTAGTCTCATTGGGAGTTGTGTTGTTAGAAAATTGGTTGTTTTGATAGATTTTCATTTTATTATCAAATTTGCAATAACTTTAAAAGGGGCCTGGAATTTGTAACCACTTACAGGATTCAGTTTGCATCTCACTTTATTTTTTTCCCAGACTTCTACCAATGTTTTCTACAGATATGAAAAAGGCTTGAGAAGATAGCGAAGAAGTTGGACTAGGAGTAAATAATGTAAATGTATCTTTTAGGAAGAGAATTCACCACTACTCTTAAATTTTCTATTTTAGAAATCAAGTCAGAAATCCTGAAGAACAAATATTCTGCCCTCCTCCACATCCTCTGTTAGTGGCATTTCACCTTGACCTAATTGTGCAATTTAGTTTTGTTTGATTGTCCCTTTGCTTTGAAACCTCTTAATAGTGTTTAATTGGGATCTTTTTGCTGCAACTGAAGACAGGCCATAATTACCAGGACATGAATAAATGTGCCTAATGGTTATCCAGTGGGTTTTTCACCACTCTTACAGGGTTTTCACATAACCTGTCTGTTCAGCTGGTGCAAGACAATCTGGCTAGAAATTGTTGAGAGGTTTACTAAAGTCAAGATGTGACATTTCCTGCTTTCCTTTTAGCTACCAGGTTTGTGCTGAAGGAAGTTAGGCTGAGCTGTCAAACAACTGCTTTGCTCTCAAGACAATTATGTTGGTGGCTATTCATCTTATGGTTAATCTCCAAGTGCTTATAAATAGTCAGTTTAATGTATTTGTTCTGTAAGTCTGTCCAGGGCTGAAGCACAGCTGAGGGGTCTGTAATTGTTCTGTAATTCTGACTTGTCTTTGCTTTCCTTTGCCCTAATATCTTTAGAGACAGGAAATTAAAAACATTGTCTTAAACAAAAGGGATTTTTAGGGAAGGTCCGTAAGAACACACTATAGCCATGTGATTTCTGTCAGGAATGAAACCGTGAGAGGGTGTCCTCTGAACAAACATAAACCTCCAGCAGCACTGGTTTCCCTGTTGCACTTGGCACATCAGAAATGCTCATGTATTGGCACAGAAGAGTTATTTCTGAAGGCACCATATAATAAAAGGTGTGTTTTCCTCAAGAGGTTGTTAAAGACTGTAGGAGAAGTTCTAGAAGGTCATTGAAGAAAGTCCAGCCTGCACATTTCTGCAGCCATTATGTAACTCCCCAAAATGTTCTTATTGATGGGAATACACCCGTACTGAGAAGAATTACTGTGTTCAGCTGTGATGTTCCAGGTAGGCAATTGTCTCGTCAGTAAAGCACTGCAGGTTCTGGCACAGCCTCAGCTCAGGTAAGCTTAGTACCTCCTTCACTTAGTTTCACTGAAGTTACAGCAGATAAAAAGTCGGTCTGCCTTAGTTATAGTAAATTTATACACTGAACCTGTGAATAAGGGCCTCAAACTGTACCTGGTTCAACTTCATGATGCTAAGATTTATTTATCGTTATTGCCATTAGGGATATATTTTGAGCAGAAAAACAAAACCTGCTATTGAAAGCTATTTTATAAAAATAAATGAATATAATTCAGTTGGTCACTTATTAGGATTGGTTGTAATCTTTTGGAGTGTTGAGCTGTTTTGATGATTAATTGCAACATATATAGCCATTCTACCACAGAAATATAAAAGAAATAGCTAAAAGCTGTAAATTTCCTCTCTGGATATCAGGTAGATTCAATGTAATGCCCTGTGAACTATTTCAGAATGATTCCTGCAAAATCTTAGTGTGACAAGGTGTCAGTTTTGACAGATCAGTGGTGAAGATTGCACAGACTTGAATTAATAAAGGTCAGAATCGTCAACAGGAAGAGATGCCTGGTGGCATGTCAGCAAGCACTCAGACATGGTAGGGAAACTGCTGATACAGGAGAGAAAATGGAGAGTTTGGGGAAGGGCTGGATCTTCTGAAATGTTTAAATGTATTTTGAAACTTTATAGGTATCTCAAAAATGAGTGAGTTTTAATAGTTTAGGTAAAGCAAAAGCATGGTAAATGTCTTGACACTTGAAAAAGCTGTGTTGTTTTCTGAGTAAAATGCACTCTCCCCTCCCCCCCACCATTTGCCATGAAAAAAACCCATGTTTATCTGCTGAGTGAATGTTAATGTGGAATATGGCAATATGAAATAACTGACCTATCAGATGCAGGCCTAATTTTTTTTCTTTAGTCCCGTGCTTTGTACGAATATGTGGCCATTCATCTGATTTGTTGCCTCAAGTAGGAGTTTATCTACCTACCTGTCTGCTTATCGGTCTGGCTAATACACAACCTTTCAGTGAGGACCAAACACTGGAAACTTTGAAAAACGGTTAGTGAAGAGGAAGAATCACTGTTAAGAAAATATAAGCAGATTAATTTCTTTGTTTCTCCAACTAATTTTTTAAATATAAAATAACTTTATACACATGGTACTGTATACATTGTGTAATATGTAGTAGCCCTTTCTCAAACTGTATTTATTTATATGTAAATCCTGTGTGGTACATAAATATTGCTAGAGTTTCATAAATCTAGCTAGCCAATATCATCTCAATTTGCAATAAAGCTTGCCAGTGTTATCCAAATTTACAAAAAGGGTGTGAGGGAAGACCCTAGGGAACTACAGACCTAACTTCAGTTAATCTAACTTCAGTTCCTGGAAAAATGATGGAGAAGATTGTACTGGGTACTGTTAAAAGGCATTTAAGGAGTAATGCTATCAACAGGCAGAGTCAACAGGGGTTCACAAAGGGAAAGTTCTGTTTAATTAATTTGATATCCTTCAATGCTAAGGCCACCGGCCTACTGGATGGAAGGGAAGGTGGTGCATGTAATTTTTCTGGATTTTGGTAATGCTCGTGGTACTGCCCTTCACAGCTTCCTTTTGAACAAGCTGCTTGAATGTGGGGTGAGCACGTTCATGGAGCGCTGAGTGAGGAGCTGGCTGAAGGGCAGGGCTGAAGGAGCTGCAGGGGATGGCTCTGAATCCAGAGCAGGATTGTGCCCCCAGGGCTCAGCTCGAGGGCAGGGCTGAAGGAGCTGCAGGGGATGGCTCTGAATCCAGAGCAGGATTGTGCCCCCAGGGCTCAGCTCGAGGGCAGGGCTGAAGGAGCTGCAGGGGATGGCTCTGAATCCTGAGCAGGATTGTGCCCCCAGGGCTCAGTTCGAGGGCAGGGCTGAAGGAACTGCAGGGGATGGCTCTGAATCCAGAGCAGGATTGTGTCCCCAGGGCTCAGTTGAGGGCAGGGCTGTTCTGGACACTGATCAGTGCTCCCCGTGCACGAGTTGAATGCACCATTAGCAAGTTTGCTGATAGGCAAACAACGAGGTGCTGTTGACTCTCTTGAAGGAGAAGCTGCCTTGCAGAGGGATCCTAACAGCTTAGAGAACTAGGCCTGCCAGTGTTGAAGAGGCATTTGGATAATGTCCTTAGCTTGGTCAGCCCTGAGTAGCTCAGGCAGTGGGACCAGATGGTCGTTGTTCCAACTAAAACAGGCTGGTCTATTCTGCTCTAAGATGAATACATTGCCACCCACAGGTGGGATAAATAAGGTATGGAAAGCAAGTGCACTGACACACACTGGGAAAAGAATAGCAGTTCTCTCAGCTGGAAATGAACCTGAAAATTATAAACACAGTTCTATTAAAACCAAGCCACTTGAGTCATAGTAAAAGCACCAGTTGCTTGGATGAGGTGCTGTGATACATCGATGGAACGTGATCAGAGAGAAGAGCCAAGTGTTACTGTGCATAAGTTTTCCTTCTTTCTGATATCATTCCTAGATTGAAACACAGGATTATTAATGTATTGTGTAGGGTTTGCATGTGACAGAATTCCTTTTGTTGAACACCGTGAGTACGTGACATTTGACAGTCTAGGCCCTGACACAGTATCAGTCTTCTCTGTAAAGTATAAAAATTGCTTCAGGCCATTATCTCACTCTTTACAGTTACCCATTGCACAAAACCAATTGAGATTTAGCATTGCAGTTGGACGTTTTGCTCAAATCACAGATCATTATATAGCCCTTAATTTACTTTTTCTCTATTTTTCCTCCCATTTATCCTCAGGCTTATATTTTTAAATGCTTGCATGGTGAATACACAGATACTGAGATATTTAACTTAGTTCAGAGAAAACACATAAATGTGCTACATGGTAATTTGAGGAATTCTTTACTGTCTATGTGCACACGTGTGTTGGTATTTAATATGGGTTAATACAATGGAAATGCAGTAATGGAAAATGGTTTATGTATCAAAAGCATAGTTGCTGTTCCAAGAGAACAAGAGGTACACTAGAGATTCAGATCTATTTTAAATTTTCTTTATAGCAAGTGCTATAATGACTAGTGTCATCTTTCTTAAGTTATTCATAAGGGACATTACTGCATGTGAAGTCTTACTTGACTGTACTGAAATGCTGGACAGTTGCCAGAGTCCTCTGTGCTGTGCAGTTTGCTGGCTAAAACCAAAGAGATTCTCATTCTTCATCACCATAGACAGTACAAATAAAGATTAGAAGCCTGAGTTTTGTGCATAAAACTAATTTGTGTACATTTGGATTTTGCATCAGATACGGTTGTGAAGTGCCTTCATGTCTTTCAGAAAACAAATCTTCCAAAACCAGAATTATGATTTCTGATTTGCCCAGTTTGTGGGAGAAATCTGTGGGGAAGAAGCAACTGAATTCAGGACTTTGTGACATTTTACAGGTGTATCAACCTGTGGATTCCTATTCTTCTCAAAGAAACAGGGTAACTGGTAGATTAATTTTGTGCCTGTGGAGATTAATAGATGAGTTCTGTTCATTTCAGTGCTGCTGGTCTGTAATGCAAGTGCTTAAATTTGGAATTAGTTGAATTGATCCTTGGTCTCTTGGTTGCAAGCTTGTATTGCAGTGTTAGATATTCAATTGTGAAAGGAATAAATGATTCATAGCATTTCATTAACTAAATCATAATTTAGCAGTGCATAAGTCAAGAGTTTTGGTTGCAAAATTTTTGTTCACAGAAGTAGATATAAGTTTCTCACTAATGCAGTAGCAAAATGAACAATGATGTCAGTGAGTCTGTGTTCTGCTGAAAGGTAAAATTTAGTGCAATACCTAGTCGCGACTGTAGCAGAGTATTAGAATGAAATAATAACAAAGGGTAAAAGAACTGGAAAAACTCTATCAGACCTTTTAGGGAATCTCTGTCTGTGTATTCTTACAGGACACATGGACTGAAATGAAGCATCTGAAAATGAAGAATTTTAAAAAAATCCGTAGAAACATTAACTCTTGTGAAACTGCATGTTAGCTGAACCAGGTGTTGTTTTCCAGTGGAAACCTATTATTGTGCCTGACTTCCAGGCAGTTGCTACACCCTTTGAAATATAAAATTTAGCCACTGAATATACCATTATTTGAACTAATTAATATCCAATTTCTTCTAAGGAGGTTTGTTTATCAAGGGAGTTTGGTATGACGTGGTGTCTGCTGCTGGCTGAATGTGGTTGTGCCTGGTATGGATCCTGTGTAGTTTTCATTCTCTTCACACTGTTCTGTGGAAATAAAATTGTCTCGCAGTAGCTGTGAGGGAAACATGGTTTTCATGTCCAGCTGCTCTCCACTTGCCAGAACCCAAGTGTGTTAAGTACTGCAAAGGTGTAGTAAAGTCCTTTAGACTTTCAGAAATTAATAAGATGATGCATGCCAAAATTGTTGCTAACCTTTCAGTGCATAATAACCTACAAAAGGATTTTAAAATGTTCTCCTTCTTTATCCAGTTGGTAAAAATGGCAGATTAGGTGAGTTAATTTCTGCTTTTTGAATTTAGGATAAGGACATTGCAGATTTTTCTGAAGCTTTCTGTTTAAATAGAGGAATTACACATTGGAGGCAATGTTAGTGGAAAAAATAAATAAGAATTTGTTTGGAATGGGAGATCTCCACTTTGCATTTGACACAAAATTTTTAGCTACTTAAGAAGTTGAAAAGTGGGAGTGAGTATACGTAGCAACTACTCTATTATGTGATTAGAAATGTTTATGGAATCAGTTTGCCCTGCTGTTTGTGTGCAAACCATGTGAATCCTGCTGTTTTATTAATCCAGGAATATCTCACCAGGGACAATGATCACATGTTGCTTTTTATCCAGTTATACAGAAAAACCTTAAACACTTAACTATGACTTGCACCTGTATTCAGTGTGACCATGGGCCTTAGGATTTCAAATTATCTTTAAGACACAATTTAGACAGGAACCTGGATTTGAGAGAGCCTAAACTTACTGGTTAAGCAGGGGACTGATTGTGTGGGTGGTGTTTGTTGCTTTTGGTTTGTAAATTAAACCTTAACACAGTTGTGACTGTGTTTGTTCCCCTTGGCTATTCAAGGCTTCTGTCTGATGAGCACTTGAGCTAATGAAAAAATGTCTCCTTCAGTTGTTATTTTGTCCACCCGGACTTTCAGCAGAATAGAAAACTGGTGGAACAGTTCAATTCAAATGCAGACAAGGAGAGTAGCTGAGAGGAGCAGGATATTGCATGAGGTGTGTGTAGAAGGATCAGAGACAAGTTAAGAGGAATGGAATTGAGGGGTAATTGGAAAGGGGAATATAGATAGAAAAGCACAGACTGACTTGTGTTTTAGGCTTTGGGGTTCTTACGTGACCTGCTCATTTATTAGGAATATTTTTGTGTTTTCTAAACCAGTGGTTTCATATGAGCAGTGCGTTTTGTATCACCCTTATTTATTCCACCCTTATTTCACACCGAGAGGGGAGAAAGCAGATGGTTCAAATGTTTTTTCTCAGGCTGATTTGTTCAGTCTCTTTTGATGAACTAAGTAATTTTTGATGTCTAATTATCAATGTAATTCTGCAGAGAATAATTTTTATTTGGAGATACACTTGTATTAAATGCTGTGGGAAGGAGGAGTATATTTAAAAAGACATATTTAAAGGAAAATACAGATTACTAGTCTTCCAGTGTCAGATACCCTGAGGATTGTTTCTTATAGGTACGCATTACAAACCAGTTGTTCTCCAATATTTTTGCTCTTATCCTCTTTCACAGGACATCAGACTATTCTCAATGTATTTTTCCAATATTACCAGATTAAGATTGCAGGAACACCTTTAAACTCCTTTTGATGGCTGACTTTAGAGTTCGTGGTTTTAAACTGTCCCCTTTGCTTTCCTTGTGAGAGAGTGTCAGAGCCACAGGCAGATGACTGTGCCTTGACCTGGTGGCATTTAGATTGTCCTTCTGGTCATTATAAGGAGAGATGAAGCATATTCCTTAAGTCCTTCTCAATATGGGAAAGAGACGAGATGTTCAAGGGCGAGTAGAACATTAGGCTTGCTTTCCAGAAATTACGTGGACAAACAATGGAATTCGAGTTTTACACAAAAAAGGGGAAGAAGAATGGTTTTTTAAATGAAAATTAGGTTATTTCCTAGGGAAAATGGAGGTTTCTGTTTCTACAATCTTGCTGTTATGCACTGTTAAAGGTACATTAAATATATAAGGCTGTCTTTCAATCTCCATTTATCACTGTATATTACCAGTGACTAGTGTAGTTTATTCTTTCTTTCTGACTTTGTCTTTGCATTATAAACACAGCTTCTGTGCCAGGTGAAGTGCTGGGGAATGCCAGACTTTCCCTATAGAAACTGTCCTTTCTTTTTTGTCTAGTCTCTCATTCTTCCTTTAAACAGAGCAAAAGACTACTTCTAATCCAGTAGTAAAGCTGATGAATTAATTTCTCCATTGTGAATATACAGTTTAAGCTTTCATCTTGACACTGGAATGATTCCGGTAATTTTACATTATGTTTAAAAGGCATATAATATCATTGTTCTGATAGATGATAGCTGTGAGAAGTAGATGCAAACTATCCTAGGTGTTCTGTTTTATTCTTTCCCTAAGTCATCACCAACCTGTATGTGGTCTCTTTAAAGAAATAAAGTTATACTAAAAGTAAAAGGAAGTTTTATTTAGATTAGATACATTTTATCTCTTATTTAATTTGTCTTACACCTGACAATAAATGGTAATTTTATGCTTTAATGCTTTTGAAGAATAACACCAGACTACAGCTGTATCTCATCCCTCTGTAGAATTCAGAAGCAAGGCACGCTACAGGCTGGAAACAAAGCAAAACAGTTTCCACGGATTTCCCTTTTGATAAACATTGCTCAGTGGACAGTACTCTGTACAGACAAGTCACAAGAGAAGTATCTGTTTTCCAGAATATATATTAAACCAATTCTCAAGAACAAGGTTTTAAAATATCCAGATTTACACTGTAGTTATGCTGCTAAATGACTAATCTATTCAAGTGTAAAGCTGCAGGGAAGGAAAACAGGAAAACACAATTTTCAAAAGATTTCTACTTCATAGGTCAGTATCTCATCTTATTTTTAAGATCATTCATAGCACTGTGCAGGAATTGAAAATTCTTCCACAGTTTGTGGATGCTATTCCATAAGCTGCTTTGCTAAAGATTACTGATGCAGTACTGGACAGGAAAGAAAGCAGAGGATTTATGAGAAGCTGCTTTTCTGCCACCCTTCAGAGTTGGGGAGAGAGAATCAAGATAGGAGAGAGCCCACAGATTTTAAAAGATAAGTTGAATCTTGTAGAGATGTTTTTAAGGAGGTATGGAGGTCAGATGTATGGATCCAGTAGGAAGTTTAAATCCAAGAAGCCTTTTATTAGGGAATGAAGGCTTTCAGGTGAGACAGGTTCATGCAGACTGCAAAGTATGGGGGGGTTTTTGTCTCATTTCTTTTCTCCATGTTCTGTTTCTAATGGGGAAGGTGATGGAGTGGGCTTGAAAGAGGTAGAGCTCTGAACCTCTGGTGTGTCTCAGGCTCTTAAAAGTGTAAGACTTCATTCATCTAGACCTGAGCAAGGCTTATTGATGTGTGGTGTTTGCAGTGTGGAGCTCAGAGTGAGTGAGAGAATTCAGAACACTTTTTCCTTTTTCTCTCCTGTGTTGTGGATTCTAAGACTGGCTTAAGGCAGACTGAAAATTATGAGGAGCTCTTCCTCATAATGGAAGAGAGGAATAACAATATGGACCATATTTTTTGATATCTGTTTAAGAATGCATCTCTCTGCTTTTCCTAATGCTCATATAATCTGAACTACATGATTTTATTTTTCTTTTAAAAATGTAATATTAAAAAAAGAGAGTACTACTTCCATTAGATCCCACACTGCAGTAACAGATTCTGTTGGAGGAGCCTTTAAACCACTTGCATATATCCCTTGTTTTTAATTAAAATAGCATGTCATTGTAAGGAAATACACTAAATGCAGATGTAACTACACTGCTGGGTGATGGTAATTCTGTGAGCACAGCATTGGGATATGATTCCACTGTTCAATTACACCCAGATATGTGATGGCTGGTTGAGAGTCTGTAGCAGGGACATAGAGGAATTATGCAAATATTCAGGTAAATAAAAAGAGGCAAAACTTACATAAAATAGTTTTGATTTTTTTTTTTTTTTTTTAAACACGAACCATCAGTCTTCAAATATTTTTTCTGGGTTTTGTTAAATTAAATTTGAATTAACTTCCTGATTATTTTACCTACTACTTTCAGGACTCTTTTGGTTTTTTTTTGGTCTGTGTTTTTAGGTAAAGCTGCATTAGATCAATCTCCATTTTGGGAGACTTGTGCAAAGAAAAGGCAAAGAATTTGAATGCTGGGAGGTTAATGGTAGGAGTCAAAGAAACTTGAGCCAATCGTGTGAGTGTGTGAAGTTCAAAGTTGTACAGCTGGAGAAGACACTCCTTGTCAGAGTAGGAATGAAGTGATATTTCTGTGTTATGCAGTTATGCTATTTGAAAAATAATTTTCATATTTCAGCTGTGGGATTAAGGGTCTTAAACTGTCACTCACTGCCAGAGTGTTGATCTGCTGTCTTACAGCTCTTTCAAGCTCTTGAATTCCTTCCCTTGTTTAAATGATAAAAGAACTTGTGCAATAACTGAGTTTGTATAAAGGGAATACAAATCAAATGTATGATACCTCCCCAAAGTACAGCTACAGTTTGGAGGATGGAGGAAAATTAACTTGAATATTTTAATGGTTTCAAAGGTTGTCACAGATTAATTCCCAATAAGGTACTCTGATAGAAAAAAAAAAAAAAAGAAAAAAAGAAAAGAGAAAGGGAGTCAGGCAACCCCTGGGACCATACTTCTTACATTTAAAGAGATACTGAGTTGTTAATGTTTTGCCATCTTATCAGGCCTTTGAACTCCTGTGCCTGATGTTACATCATTCAGCCAACTTGCACAGAAGGCCTCAGCACAAAATTTCCATGTTGAATAGGTCATCCTCATTACTCTTGGCTGTCCATTTGCAGTAGCTAATGCAGCTATTGTGTTTTAATAAAGCAAAATAAAAAAAACCAAAAAACCTTACACTCCATCCAAAATGGCAGTGCTATTAAAGCTGTGCCATATGCCATTATTATTTTGAATCAGAAATCATATTCACTGCACAATGTTTAAACAGAAGACTGTAAAATTATCCTGCGATATTGAGCAGGGCTGCTGGCAAGGCTCTGTGACCCATCTGGAGTGCTGCAGGCTCATGCAAGGCTGGATCCCAATGTTTCAATGAAAATTAGGAGCTGGAGAGGTCTGGGAATGATGTGTGTGCAACAGTGCAACTATGAATACACATGCAGTATATATAAAGTATAGTAGAGATACATCACACAAGCAAGGATTCTGAGGGCAAAGGATCTGTAGGTTCAGAAACTTCTTTGGACTTTTAAAAAGATCTTATAGTTCTTTTTTCCCCGTTGGAATAGGGTAGGATGGTCATATTTATTTATTTTTCTAAACAAATTCTCCTTTGGGGGGGATTGTTTTTATTCTTTAAATATCTGCTTTCTGCTGTTGTCTTTAGACTTGCCATGATAGAGAGTATTGATTGATTTTTATTTTTTTCGTAGGCAAGAGCTTTGGCTCCAAGTTGGTAAAGTGGAAGTATTTTATCTTAAAACAAAAGAAGTTAGAGCTTTTCTTCTGCTTAGGGTGCTGTGGGTTAGAAGTAGGTGACCTCCTGTCTACCTGGGTTTGTTGGGGTTTTTTGGGTTTTTGGTTGTCTTGTTTTTTTTTGTTTACAGCCATTTATCACCACAGCATCTTTCAGCTAGGTCTGGTTTCTGTCACAACAGTTCGGGATGCAGTGGTTAGGCCCCACTGCTTCCTATCCTCAGACTGGTAATCCCAAAACCTCACTCTTGTGAGATACAGTCTTAATCTACCATAGATATGGGAATGTTGGGAGAACTCCCCCTCATCTGATACTGTCCTTTGTGGGTTTGGGCACCCCATTTCCTTACTCTGTTCAGATTCTCAAGTGTGGGATGCCCTCCTCGGTGTAGGTACCTAAGAGGCTCATCACACCAGCTGGTCTCTTTTATGTTTTGCATTTCTGCATTTTGTTGTCTGGTTTTTTTTTTTCCTAAAATGAGAAGAGAGCATTCAATCTTTGAGAAGGTGGCTCTTGCTAATTGTGGCTGGGGGCACCATGTATAACCTCAGAGAGGTTTCACTGGAAGCTCAGATGTGTTGTTACCCACCCTCTTGAAACGCTGAACTTCTAGAAAAAGCTGGCAAGGGTTGAAATGTAATCAGGTAGCTTATTTAAGAACAGATTTCAGAAGGGAAAAATGTCAGATTCTGTTCTTGAATGGTGCTAAGTGCAGCTACTGGTGAGCTTTGCTCTCTGTTTCACAAGAGGAAGGAGATGGTGATCAATAGTAGGCCTGGAGCTGCTAAAGAAAAGGACCTGTGGGAAGAAGAAAAGGACCTGTGGGAAGAAGAAAAGGACCTGTGAGAAGAAGAAAAGGAAGAATACATCTATGGGTTTGTTTACCTGGTTCTGTTGGCATGTGTGGAGTTGGACGCTGATGGACAGCTTTAGTCTTTCAGTGCTGTAAACTGGCTTTGCACGTGCATTCTTTGTTTGGTCTGAGCCTTCTGACCCACAGGGATCTTCCTTGCTTTTTATAGCTTTTGCACGTGACATTGACCATATAGATGGCAAAATCAGTATAATGATATTTTGTCTACACCTCATCCCATTTCCCGTGTGTTTCATTAGTGTTAAGAAAGCTTCCCATTTAGGCTGCTTGTCACACACTTGCTGGCAATGTTTGTCTGATCCCGTACATTAATTAGTACTGGCAGGAATAAGGAGTGTACAAGAGAGGAGACATGACCCAAAAATGNAGAGAGGTTTCACTGGAAGCTCAGATGTGTTGTTACCCACCCTCTTGAAACGCTGAACTTCTAGAAAAAGCTGGCAAGGGTTGAAATGTAATCAGGTAGCTTATTTAAGAACAGATTTCAGAAGGGAAAAATGTCAGATTCTGTTCTTGAATGGTGCTAAGTGCAGCTACTGGTGAGCTTTGCTCTCTGTTTCACAAGAGGAAGGAGATGGTGATCAATAGTAGGCCTGGAGCTGCTAAAGAAAAGGACCTGTGGGAAGAAGAAAAGGACCTGTGGGAAGAAGAAAAGGACCTGTGAGAAGAAGAAAAGGAAGAATACATCTATGGGTTTGTTTACCTGGTTCTGTTGGCATGTGTGGAGTTGGACGCTGATGGACAGCTTTAGTCTTTCAGTGCTGTAAACTGGCTTTGCACGTGCATTCTTTGTTTGGTCTGAGCCTTCTGACCCACAGGGATCTTCCTTGCTTTTTATAGCTTTTGCACATGACATTGACCATATAGATGGCAAAATCAGTATAATGATATTTTGTCTACACCTCATCCCATTTCCCGTGTGTTTCATTAGTGTTAAGAAAGCTTCCCATTTATGCTGCTTGTCACACACTTGCTGGCAATGTTTGTCTGATCCCGTACATTAATTAGTACTGGCAGGAATAAGGAGTGTACAAGAGAGGAGACATGACCCAAAAATGTGTTTAGGTCATGTTCTCTCCTGGGATGCCTGTTCTTGCAAAGTATATCTTAAAGCCATCTGTGTCTAGTTCCATGGCTTATCCCCAAACTCAGTGGGTTCAAGCAAGAGGATTAATAATGATTATTACACCACCACAATAGGAATTTCTGGTTACTTAAGAGCTTTCACATCCTTTATTAACTCCTTTAGACTTTGTATTTTAGTATCTGTTTGGTTTGTTAGAATTCTCCCTTACAACCACGAATGCTGTAGCCATAGACGTCACTTTGTCAGTGCTTTTGAAAGGCGGGTTTACTCTATCTGCTGTCAGCTGCTCTCTGCTTAAGCACTGAGCAGCTGATGGCCTGAAAACATGAGCACCACTGATGATGTAACTAGAAGAAGCAAAATTTTAAAAAAGAAAAAACAAACAAAAACCCCACAATCAAACCAAAAAAAAAGTGTAGTTCTCTGTGTTTGATTCCTTCTATGCCTAGCCATAGACACAGTGGTCAAATATAGGTTGGCTGGTCAGTACAAATAAAAAAAACCAACCCTTGGAACTTAGTCACAAGCCTCAGATTTTTTAAAAGATCCTGTGATCCCTCACAGTTTGTTTGCATTTCTTGAATCAGAACCTGAAATACCAAAACATCACAATAAAGATTTAACACTAAATGGATGTTGTAGAAAGGTGTCTGAGATTCCATAGAGAGATGTGTTATCATGAGGTGTAAAGAGAAAGAAAATGTGATTAAATATGATACAAACCAGCTTTTTATAAAGCCTTTACTATTGTTTCTATTGTAGTGTAGCTTTTCCAAAACTACACAGAGCAATCCCAAGACTTGGAGAAGATCAATATTGTGTAGAAGCTATTTCTATCCTCATCAGAACAAAAATCATTTCCACAGCCTTTGCTGAATGAATATCTAAGGGATCCCATATTACAAATGATTCTGCTCATATGCTGTCTGTAACAAAATCTCCTGTACTATTGTAAGGTCTCTCAGCTTAAACTGGAGACTATATGGCTTCAGCCTCAGGGGTTTGGTAATTTAAAAATCATTTGTGGCATTTCACTTTTGAGATGAGAAGCATTTTTATATCTGTTAGTTAGACTTTCAGTCCTGTTTTCCTTTATTTTTTTTGTTCTAAAATCCTTTTTTTGTCTTAGATGTGCTGCATGAAAGAATTGATGTAGTTAATAAACCTGACCTAGTTCTAGTCTTAAAAACTGCAACTGACAGTAACTTGTTAGGGAGTTTGATCTTCTGTGAACTAATCAAGGCTTAGGTGGTAGCCTCTATGGGAAGTAGGTGGTATCATAAAAATTCCTCAACAGGTAACTTTATAAATTGGAATGAAAAGTCATAAGAAAAATGTCAGCAGAAATGCTTTCTTAGATCGCAGGGAACTGATAGCTTTCTGACATACACAAAGACACACAGCAGAAATACATCAGAGGCACAGGTTTCTTTCAGTTTCTTAGCAAAAAACAGAAATAATTACCAGCTTCAAATTATCAGTGATCCAGAAGGGAATGTATAGGTGTTAGTCTGGCAATTCTTACTGAGCAGGAGAGGAGGGAGATTTCAGCTCACAAGGTACTCAATGACTAAAGCTCACATCAAGAATGAAGATAATTTAATTGGCAAGTTTCAACACCTGACACATCCTTTCTAAAGCAGGAAGAAATGCTGCAGTGAAAGCGCATCTGTCATTTATAAGGAGTTCACCTGCTAACTATATTGACCAGTGAACTAAGAAGCTCGCTGTCTTCTTGTTGAATTATGATTAAAAATGAAACATAAAACTCCAGAGATAAAAATCATCATGTCATATTGACACTGGAGATGCACATCAGTTACTTAGTGCTGGATATAGCACCCATGGCAGTCAAACACTGCTTTCATACACAGATTTGCCTTGTTCCAGAGAAAACTTGCCCAAACTGAGATCACGCTTTGCAGGGCTGGAGGCATAACGTTGATGGCCATGGGGCTAAGGCCCTGTCTGTTACTGCAATGGGCTGTATGTACAAGCTCGAAATAGTCAGCAAAGGGCTTGGTTGGGGCAGTAAAAGGGAAGGCACTTCTGCTTCTCTGCCTTCCTGGGCACACAGGGAATGGAGAGGATGCAGCGCCAGTGCTTTGCACGCCTGAGTGAATAAAGATGTATTTCTGTGTCAGCTGACATACACACTCACCAGTGAACGTGCTGGATATGAGCAGAGCAGTTCTTGCAGGGCTGGGGCAGAACTCTTCCACTACGCAGAAGAACTGTAGAGTCATTGTAGAGTCAGCCTAATCTGAACATAAGGCACTATAAAATGAAATTACTAGTCTTTTTGGCTGGGCCTATCCATGCAAGTTTATTAGTGGAAAAAGTACATTTAAATGTTTGCTTCTTCAGGTTTCCAAATGGTGCAATAAAAATCTAGATGTCTCCTACATGTGGACCTTATCTGAAGCTCATTGTAATCACGAAAGATACCACCATTGGCTCCAGCAGGCCTGGTGTGATCTGTTGGTGACAGCATAGCTTCCATCAGACTGCAATTCTTGTCCTTTTTGGGGAAGGTACAGATAATATGTCCTAAATTACTAAAACTTTGCTTAGTGTAAATTCCATAAACCAGAAGAAAATAAAGGATAAATAACACAATTTTTGCAATGAAGACTTCTGCGTTATTAAAACTTGTGATTTTTTTTTTTTACCCTGTAATACATTTCAGATAAAAAGTTGTAGAGAATACGTTCATTCTCTCTGTGGCATTTATTTGTCGGGAGCCATGCCGGGGTTTGGCACTGGCAGGCTTTTCTGACACACCAACAGTAAAAGACGGGAAGGACTCCTGTGTGGAATTCCAGCAGCAAAGTTTATTCCAGTACTTCACATGTGGAAGACCCAGTGACGAAAGCCTCGAGCAATGGGAAACCAAGGATTTTATAGGGGAGTGGGGGAGAGCTTCGGGGACCAATGGTTTGAGGGTAGGGGGGTGGGACAAAGGCAGGGCCTTGGCATATAAGGGAAAAGGGGCGGGGAATCAATGGGCCAGTCAGGGACACCGAACTGGGATACATTTGCGTGGTAGGGCAAAGCATCCTGGGAGGCCTCCCCTAACCTAGGGGGATCTCTCAGGGTCTGTCCCTTTAGGGAACTCTCTCATTCCCTGATTGGGATATTCAATGGCTCCCACATTTATTTATGCAATAATGCACACAAAGCAATCTTTTAACTATCACTGTATAGGATATCAAGTTATCTTTAATTATCACTACAGAATGGTTGCAAAATCAAATAGTGTTGGCAATCAACATTCATTATACAATAGCATGATTGCATCTGTTCATATTACTAGATAAGCATGGAAAATCAAAACAGTGTCTGATACATCCACTAAAACTGTCTGAGCAAAATATTGTATCTAACTCTCTTAATATCTCTCAGTGACTTTCATCTGATTAAAGTCCAAAGATACATAACCACTGATGCAAATTTTCTAGGGCCTCAGAAATTAAATACTGTTATATTTCAACAGACTGGATAGTTGGAACCATACTCCAGCTGACATGATTATAGGCACAGTACAAACTTATGATAGAGAGCTGTCTAAATCTCTGAGGCCGCAGGTGCAGGATTATAGCAAAGCCCATTGAAACATACAGCATTCTGCCTAAATGCATGAGTATGAAATTAATTAGGCAGTTGATCACATAATAAAAGTATGATGGATAATCTAATGGAAACTACCAGCTCAATGTCAATAACAAACTTGATTCTTTTATTAGATGCAGCTGATTTTCAATTCCTCTATTTACAGGATTTTGTGCTTAATGGAAGACTTAAAAATATATATAATTTTTTTTTTTTTTAAAAATGAGAACTTAGTCTATTTATCTCTGTTGGAAACTATAATGTGTAAGCAATGTAGAATTTGTAGATAGACATATCTGTAAGTAAATCTCTAAGATACTTGGATAAAAAGCACATCAAAGTGCAGTGAAATAATGAGACAGGCTCCAGCTGTTGGATTCCAACAGCTTTTGATTTGTGCTCTAGTAGAAGCTCCAGGTTTTGATTCTCTGTTGATTATTTCCATAGTGCTGGAGATGATTTGTGCATTATTTAAAAAAATAAGCAGCATATAGCAAACAAGGATGAATTTGCAAACTGCATTTGAAAGGACATTTTCCTTCCTGATATGTTATTGCTCCCTATTCCCACGCTCTCCGTAACCAGCTGCTGTAGTTGAACAAGTCCTTTTAAAATACATATGTAAAAAATTTTACGAAAATAATAGCTAAGGTCATCAGAAAATGGTGTGAGCAAAAACTCCAGGAATGTCAGTTTGTAGGCAGCTTTGCTACTTCTTGTGTAGAGAGGCTATTGTGGAAATGGTTTTTTCAGAGCGTTTTGAGGCTTTCCATGTCTTACCGTGAGGCTGATCCTGTCAAGGAATTATAACCAGTAGAAAGCGAGTGCCTTTAAAGAACTTTGGAGCCTTACAGAGAACATGGGTTTAGAGTCAAATACATTGATCATACTTCTGTGTGAATGTGCTGATGGCACGGTGCAGATAAAGATCTTGCTCTGGAGCAAATTCAAAAAAATCTGGTTCCAAACTACACTCCTCCTGATTTTTGTTTAGAATGACAGACTGAAAATCAGGATGCTTCCTGCAGTTCTTAGTTGTTTCTAGAATTAAGGTTTATATCTGTTTCTACTGTAAATTTTAGGGGTAGTTTATAATTTGGTGATGGATTACATGAAGGCTGTTGCTTGTTACCAGAATGACAAAATTCAATCAAGTGTACTTAGAAGATGTTTGTGATTTTTAAAGTTTACTCTTTTTCTGGTGCAGTTGGATAGCTAAAGGTACAATTGCTTGGATGTTTCTCTACAGTTTAGCCAAAGGTACTTATAATGGTATTAAGCAACAAATCCTTTGTTTTCATGTAACCTGGTGTTTCTATTGAAATGGATTTCTTATTAGAGCAGGGTTTCTCATAGGTTTTGAACTTTACTTACAAGATGATATCACAGTGGGCAAACTACAAATGCTATTTAATAGTAGCAGGTGGCTATATTTGATATGCCTGGCTCAAGCACTCCCTTAAGAACAAGTCCACTGTAATTTCAGTATATGATATAGAAGCAGTCCAAGGAGCAGAAGTGAAATCACACGTCTTACTGAATCTTGCATTACATACAGCAGCCTGGAATACCTTTTGAATTAAGGATTGAAGGTATTCACTATCACCCATTAGTTCATTCTCTGGGTGCAGTTTGACATCTGGAGTTTGAATCTCATCAGTCTAAACAAACCATTTAGTCCAAGCATCCCATGCCCTGTGTCCGTGTGCCAGCTGCTAACTAGGCTCTATTTTTCTCTGATTGTGCATTAAAAAAAGAAAAGTTGACTGTTAAAACACTTTGTGTAGGCTCTGACTGAGACTATATGGAAGGAAACTATTGGATTGATATTCCAAGAGGTCTTGGCTAGATGAATCCTTAATTTCTGCTGGATTTAGAGCTGTACAAGACTTGAAACTCTGAGGTCCTGCCTAAAGCTCGAAAATGAGTGATGTAGAAGTATGCGTCTAAAACTCTGGGAAAACTTGAAAATAAAGGATGGGTGGAAGTGAGAGTAAGCAGGTCTTTTTAAGACTGGTAGTTGGGAACACACATCTGTTACAGATCTTTCTGCTTCGAGATGTGGTTAAACAGGGTGCTGTAAATATGTTTGTCATACTAAACAGGAGAAGGTGAGATCTATACCCTGCAATCCTTACATGCTGTAGTTTCCATGTGTGATGATGATGATTTATTTATTTGCTTGTAAATGTCTGACTTAAATATCCTAGAAAGAAGTCTTCATTTGATAGTAGGGCTTGTCTCTTTGCAGTTTTATTTATTTTTCTTTTAATCTTTGTAATATTACTGTTTCCTTCTGAAATGTAAATTATGGTGAGGCTAAAAAAGAGATGAAGTCACATCTCAAGCCATTTGTGCAGTTTTAGAAAGCGATCTGCAATCTACCTGATGGGATCTAGTACCAGTAAGACTTTAAAGAGCAAACTTTTATTTGTATATTTGCAAATTCATCCAGAAATTTTAAGAAACTGGTTCTTAAATATTTAAAAGAACATTCCTGTGGCACTGTGTGCAGCTGAGGGGACAAGAAATAGGAGGCATAGGTTAGGTTCTACAGATCTCTGGGGTTGGTCTTTGACACTGGTATATCTTGCTTGCTCTGGCTTTTTTCTTGTTTCCCATTGTGAAAACAAAGTGTTTGCTGGCTACCACTCCAGTCCAGCAGCATAGTTACAAGTACTGGTTTGGTTTATGTAGCAGCCAGCACCTCACTCTTTTTCTTATGGCAGCAGTGTGGATGAGAAGAATCTGCTGTTTCATACAGTTGCATCATTCTGTTACATCCAAGTTTGAAAAGAAAAATCTTTCAAAAGAGTTTAAGTGTTATGAGTAAAAATATGGCCATTGAAAAAGTACATCAAACCCATCCCTGTGCCATTATTTGATCATTTACAGCCCCTGATCAAGGACACCGAAAGCCACTGATAGCATTCAAAGCCAGCACAGTCTTTGTGCCAACGAGAAGAAGCTGTCAGAACATCGTACAGCTCACAAATGTGTCTTTAAACTAGCAGTACAGAAATTGAGTTTCAGGTTTAAATTCCTGGTTTAAGGGTTAAAATTGATCATCTATACACTTATGATTCAGTTTTCCTTGAAAAAAATGGAGCAGCTATGTCTCTAAGTTGCACTGACAGCCTGTGAAGGAAGCAGTGGTAGCCTGCACACTCGTGCTAAGCCCATTTTGGCACCAGGATTTGTCAGAATGGATTTCTAAGCACCATCAAATTGCACTGAATATTAAGATGCAAATAATGAACATGCTGTTGGGATATGCCTACTGAACACTTTGGGTGGTACTCTAGGTATACATTTTTTGTTTTCTAAACTGGTCTTTGGTTTGATATTTGCAGATATTGTTGCTTCCTTATATGTTGTGTAAATTCTAAATGCAGCACCTATGGTAAGTGACTAAAACATTAAGGTACATGCCATCCCAGAATATGGGAAATGCAGTATGAGGTAATGAATACATCACTGAACATCAGTGTAGGAATAGAATGTCACTTTCAAGATCAAGGTATTTTTGAGGAGAAATCAAAACAAAGCAAATGACTGTGCAAGATACACAGCAAAACAATAAACTACTTTTTATTTTAAAAAGCTGAGTTAATCAGATTTATGCCATATCTTTAATGATTGAAAGCAACAAGACTGAGGATTTGTGTTCTCAAAGTGCTAACTACTCAGTAATAGCAGCTATAATACTCCCATTTAAAAAAATGACCTTTTAAAGATGCTCTATAAAATTAAATTTTAATGAGTGGTAATAAACGGTGATTCTTTCCATAGGAGGAAATGCAACACTAGCCTGAAGCTTTTGCTGTCTGTCATCAGCTTCAGTACTGTGTTATGTATCCTCTTTCCTTGTTTTTGAGTATGGGATCTATGATGATACTTACAGCACTTTAAGGAAATGAAAATACATTTAATAGTACACTTTGCCCAAGCTGTCTTTTTGGCTGAATAATGGTGTTTCTATTGCTTTCAGGATGCTTTTTCTGAGAAGTACTTCTTCTTTTTTAGTAGTACAGTATGCCATTTCAAGGTTCTGACATTTTCCTGCTCAGTTCCTACATTGAATAAGAATTGACTGGCTGAAGAATAATTTTGGATGAATTAAAAGTATTAAAACATAGGTGTGTACCTCTGATAAAAATTGAAGTGGCTTTTCCAAAAGAAAAGCCCTAAAAGCTAGTGGCCCTACAAGGATTAATAAAAAAAAACCCAACAATAAGTTTTATGAGGGACATGAGGAGAGAAGAAGGGGAAGAAAAGAGAGAGGAGGAGAAAGGAGTGGCAACTTGCATCATTAAACTGGTAAACGGTACTAGAATATCAGCCTCTCCCTACTATCAGCAATGATTGGAATTAATCCAGGAACTCAGAATGGGTCTGTAAATGTGTCTTCAATTGTAGCCGTTGGCATAGATTTACATTCTCAGTCCCTTGGGCACTGAATTTCATTTCCCCATTTGCTAAATGAGAACAATTTATCCTAAATCAACGATAATCAGAGTAAACACTATTATTAATTTATTGTTTCCAGACTAGAAAAAAAAACAGTAAAATGAAGCTCTCTACTTTTATCAGTGCTTTCCCTACCCCTTTTGCCCTGAGGATCCTATTAGCAGAAAGCTGAGCAACTCTGTTTCATCAGAAATAAATTATGCCTCACTTTTTTAATGTAACTACTGAAGGGTTGTAAAGATTAGAAATACGTTTGAACCCGCTATCACTTGATGTTATTTTCCTTGATGTTCTGAGCTTCTTTAGGGGAATGAAACAACATGTTCTTCTGAAAGCCAAGAGCAGAGCTTTTTTGAAAGAACACCAGCACAGATTTTGGTTGATGTACAAAATAATTTCTATTCTGTACAGCAGTATTTAAAGTAATGTATAGGCAGTCTGAAACAGAGCTGTCATAATTCCTGGCATGTATAAGAAGCAGAATGTTTGTAGGGCAAATAGGTGGCAGAACTAGTCACCCTCATTTTTTAAATGATTAGGAAACTGTAATTCCCCAGAAAGAGTAGACTAATTCTCACTTTCTTCACAAAGGAGCTAAGGATGAAAAAACACCTTTAATTAATAAAAACTGCTGGCACTACTTTGGTAACAAGCTGCTGTAAATGAAACTCTTAATTGCCTCTGAACACACTATTGTATACAAATTCATGTTACTCTTTAAGAGCTGGTCTTTGTTGTTGCTATTTTATATTTCTGTAGGAAGTAAAAGTAGCTTTGTCGGCCTCTTTGTTGCTGAAAGTAGTTCCTGTCAGCTTTGCATTTGTGGAGATCACTGAGGTTAAAAATTCACCCAAAATATCCTCTCATGATAGCTAGAAGAGACAGCTCTCAGTGCAGGCTAGATCCAAGCTCTAGATAAAGATCTGTGTGATGCTTCTGTGAATGAACCTAGGCTTTAAATCTGCAATGAAATTTTATGATGAAGGAAAATATTTTAAAAAATTAATGGCTTGCAAAATAAATATATAAGAACAATATATTTGTATATTTAACATTTTGGCACAAACTGTGTTTTGGACTGTTCTATAAAGATGTGTAAAATACTCTTTTTTCCATTGTAGGATGTATTCTTTTATGAAATGATTTTTTTTAAAAAAAATTTAATCTTAAACTTAATTTTTTTTGGCTGTAACTGTCAAAGACTGAGATAGGCACCATCTTCTAGACTGGTGAAGAAAACACAAGAGCAAACTGGGATAAGAGTATTTTGACTCCTGCAGCCATGATCCTTTGATTTTTGAGTTCCCAGAACTCTTATTTGCATTGTTAGAAGTTTTGGAAATAAAAAGCTGTAGATGTTTGTAGTTTATGAGGCATACCTGCATTGGCACTGTAGGAAAAGGCATCCAGGTCAATCCATGCTTAGGGACTAAAGAGACAATAAAGAGGATGGGAGACAATGAAGAAGATGAGAGAAACAGATGTTGTCTTACATAGACACATTCAGACCTATTGCAATGATTTTGACTATAAGAAAACTTGTATCAAGTTGTAGAACATTGTTCAACTTTTTCTTTTTTTACTATGCCATCTTTAAATGCATGTGAACAATGCTGAATTTGGGATACATCAACTTAAATATGATGGTGACATCTAAAATAAGCATTCCTGCTTTCTTCTTTTTAGAATTACTGAATGAGGGAATAGTCACCGGTCCTGAAAAGGGCAGATGAAGATACTGGTAAGTAGTAAGACACTTATTTTTCAATCCAGAGTACAGAATGTATTTTGTGAAGGAAAACATGTTTGGAATGGTTATACTTCCTTGGTTTGATGGTCTAAACAGTGCCACAAAAATTATTTCAGCTGCTTAGCATAAAGCCTCTGGGATACACTCAGTGCCCTTGCAGACATGAGGATTCTTTGTGTATTTTGTTGGGGATCTTTTTCTGTGTGGAAATTGGGTTTAGATGCAAAATGGATTGTGAGGTTCCTTTGTAGAAGGATGCACTTGCACTCAGTAATAATAGTCTGACACATTGGTTTGTAAGGGAATCAACAAGTATAAAGATGTAGCACTATTGATTTTTTCCAAACTATTGGGTGAAACTTAATTTTAAAAAAAAAGAGAACAGAATTTAAGGACATTTTCAGTTTAAATTTATTGGATGAGACTATGAATCTTCTTCTGGCACAAAAGACATCCTTGCCAGCCAAGAGATCCAGTAGCTTCTTGTTTGTAAGTGTCATCCATTAAGAGTATTTCCCAGTAACAGGACTTGAGAGTGGAGATCCAGGCTCCGAGGCAAATCCCTCCCTCTTGCACCTCCCTTTAGGTGCTGTCTAATTGCTCTGAAGTCAGCACACAGATTCAAGGAGTGCTGCTCATTTCTGTTCCAAATGAAGTGCTTTGGACAAAGTAGAGCAGATGCAGCCCCTCTGAATTCCCACAACAGATGGAATAAGCAGTTCTGTTGCAGAATATTCTGGGAATGTTGAGTTATGACAGATATGGCTTTAAATCTCTACTTTCAGGTAGGCAGAAAGAAGCTTAAAAAAAATCATTTTCCAATCATCTAGAAGTAGCTTTTTGACCCTTAGTGTTACAAGGTGAGATGAGTGCACCCTAGTGTTTGATAGATTGCTGTTTGTACAAGATATGCAATATTTGCTAATGAGAAAAAAAAATAATTAATGTGTCACTACACTCTGATGGCTAGAGCATAAACTTCTGGAATGTGAGAAAACAGATGAAAAAGCACTGAGGTCAGAACGTGCTGACCTTTCTTTACCGTTGGAAACAGCCTGTTTGAAGCTCCAAGAAGGTGTGTGGGAGTGTCATTTCCTATGTTTATTATTCTATGCCTAACATTTGAAGTTCATCTTTTTGTTCTTTTTAAAAATTTCTATTTTCTAATGAGTCTATAGTTTAATATGGTAGTGTGATAGCTCTTGAAAGCACAATCTATCATATCCAGAAATAAATTAAAAGGAAAAGCTACACAAATGGCTATGGAAAGGAATGCATTAACATCTTATCCAGGATAGTTTAAGGTGCAGTTTCAAGGTCAGCATGGGCCATTCTGGGTCTGTGCTGCAGTCAGAGGGGCAGCTCTGATTTTCTCACCTCTGACCCCATATCCTTCTTCCTACTTACACGGGCAAATTGCAAGGGTGCCATATCCCAGTCAGGGGAAGAGAACAAACCACTGAAACCCCCACAGGGCTCCCCCGCCTCTTCCCAAGACAACTCTGTCCTTCAGAAACCACAAGAACATTTTTCCTGTAGGAGCAGGCTTGGCAAGGATGTTGCTGTGCAGTTCTGCAGTTGGAATTGTCAGTGCAAGGGCGAGCAGCTCATGAACAGTAGCTTTGGGTACTCTGAGAGCCACTGGGGCCTGCAGGGGAACTGCTTCTGAAAATGCTCAAGGCAGCAAAATCCAGAGAACTTATCCATGAGTTAGAATAAATTTTAAATTACGGTATAAATGTTAACTCACAAGCTTCTATGATTCAGCTTCCTATAAGATAAAATTTTAACCAGCAGTACATTCTATCTTAACCAATGATCTCCCTTTGGTGAGTGTCACTAAGTGCTGCAGATATCATTAGGTGCAATTTCACCCAATCAGTCATTTCTTAAAGTAAGTCAGTGTCATAAAGGTGGCTTGAGGTTTCTAGGAATCCTCACATTTACTGTTTGTAAGCAGAAATGAAAAGGTACAGTTCAGATGCTTTATTAGCACTTCAAATTTGACTTGCACTTTGGGCATTTGTGTGTCTGATACTTATGTTTAAATACATCTACACAAAAGGAAATTTAGTATTGTCTTTGTGATGTTGCTATAAATGCTTTTTCTGAAGAAATCCAGAAGCAGCACAAAGCTTCCAGAACTGTTTAAAAATAAATACACAAGGCAATGATTACAAACTACAGATTGGTGCCTAGCAGGGAAAAGTTTGCAATCCAGAAAATGTGCAGAACTATTTATGTTATTCAAGGTCATCACCAGAAAGATAGCAAGTAAATTTCAGAGTTATCTTTAAGATTATTAGGACTGCTGGAAAATCAAGCCCTGACATTATCTATGTAAGGAATAAATATGGTTAAATATGAGTCTAGACAGGTTTGTGACAGATAGCTCTTATTTAAAGTAGTTTTTTCATTAAATAACTCTTCTGTTGATCCCTAAATCAAAGATAAACATGGGAAAAAGAAATGTATAAACGTGTGTATTACAAAATATTTGCCATCACTTCATTTCATGAAAAGTAAAAATTTTAAAAAGAAACATTCTCAGAATTATTAAAGATAAACTCTCTGGAAATTATCTGCCTTGTAAGGGACCATAGTCTAAAGGAGTAGAAAGTACTTCATTTAAAGTTAAAGGAAGAAAAAAGAAATACAATAACTTTTAAATATAAATCTTATTTTGTAAACACTTCTTGTTGTGTTGTGGGTTTTTTTCAGTATAGTCAATGGCAAAATGCACATATTAATCTACAATTTATTTATTTTAATAATTAGTTGGTAAGAGCCACCAAACTCTTGAGGTGTTCTGTCACCAAGAGTTTTTAATTGCAAGATCCACAGTTGTTTACAGCTGAATCATTCACACTGTAGATAGATCAAGTTTCAATAAAATGGTGGTGATAAAATTGTATACTGAAAGAAAAGACTATTTCAGCTTAAAATATGTATTAGAGTAACCTAAACAAGGTATAAAATTAATGCAATTAATTTTATTGCCACATCTCAGATAACTCTTGTTATGAGTGTGGGTAGAATGGTTACGTTGTGTGATGTCACACATCACAGTAATAAATGCATGGAAAAGCTTTTGGATTTCCAGTTTTCAACGAATGGTCAAACTTACAAACTTCAGATTTAGAAGCTTTAAATGCACAGGAATATTTGACATACCTATAGTAATTGAAACAACTTACTATTCACTCTTGACTTAAAAAACCAATTCTGTCATATCAGGAATTTTTTCCAGTAACTGTATTCACAGAAACTGCTAGAAGTTAATTTTTCTGTGCAAAAGCCAGACTGGGGAATGGAGGACAAAAAGGAAAATCTGCTTTAAGGAAAAAGGATGGTATCCTAGCCAACCACATCATGCATGACAAGGGCATGATAGGTCATCATGACAAGGAGTTAGAGAAAAGTGGAGTAATTTAGTGTAATCATATGTTTAGAGAAACATAATGAGTAAAAGGACTAATGAATTCAGGTAACATGGGTTTGTCTCCTGTGCTTGCCAGGGTCCTGTAACTGAGTAAGTGTCATTTTGCTATGTGATAATAATACATCTTCTCCTTTATCCTTTCTGTCTTAACTATTTTAAACTACACGCTCATCAGGTCAAAAGCTAATGCATATTGTGTGTGTGAACAGTAACCTATTACAATGAGGGTATTTATCTTAGTTGCTTAAATAGCTCCAGTGCCATATCCTCCTAATCATCGCTGGTGACTTCTGGCACTCGTAGTGTAACCACTGCATAATAACAGCCGTGGAATTTGGTGTATATATAACCTAACCATGTCTTCTGTACATCTGATAGCTCTCTGGGATTAATAGTGTGCTTTCCTTGGAAGTAGTTTTGCTGAAACTATGCTATCATTTGGACACTATATTTGCATCCATATTATTTTCTATAATCTAAATAATTTTTATAGGAAAGAGGTGTGGGGGTGTGTGTTTTCAGCAATATTGAGTAACATATTGTTGAGAAATTCTCTTCCTATTCCAACCTCTCAGTAGAAAATCAATTTTTACACTAGGTCTAACAGTCAAAATGGAATATTTTCCATTTTTTTTTAAAAAATGAGGAACAAATACTGACAAACTCAGTCTGTCAGCTAAATAAGCCTACACAGCATATTACTTAAAAATGTAAATGTTACTTCAGAGTTTGGAGTATGAGCTCAAGGTTCAGATTCTCCAGTTAAGGACATGGTTTCTCTCAAAATAATTCTTCTCTCACAAGCTTCTTCAAAACAGTTCTAATACTTTATGTCTGGCAAAAAAATGTAGTGAACATCTAACTAGGCTGTATTTGAAATTCTCTCCTCCAAACCTGAACAAGACAAAGGACGTATCGTCAAATGGAACTGAATTTTTTAAAACTTTTTTTCTTGTTCTGTTAGTACAATCTCAGAATGTCTGAGAGAATACAAACATGTTTCATCTCCAGTTTCATTCAATCTGTTTTCACTTTTTTGACAATTCTATATGGGTATTTGAGAATTTAACGTCAGTTCTTTCTTTTTTAACTCTCCCTTTCTTTCCAACTGTGCTCACTTATTTTATATATGTATAATTTCACACTTGTATTTTTCACCTTCTCCACTGGGAAAAGTAGGCTAGTAAGACTGATGTTCACTTTCTGAAACTTGTATTTCTTTCAGTTCTGTTTCCCTAAGGAGGTTAAAAGAAGGGAAATGTAAAATGCTAAATTGGAAAATTTAGGATTTTTACTACTACTACATAAAAGAATGCCTGGAAGGGATGGGGGAAATCCAGTTTCCATTTTTTCTGAAAAAAGCAAGTTGTCACCAAATCTCTATTTTGGAAAAAAATAAAATCAATCCTCTTTTTCTTAGAAGAGAATGTTTAATAACAATATGTCTCCATTATGTCAGTGTGTAAAAAGTGGATGGACTCATGTTGTGATTCTTTTAGTGTGAAAAATCAGCTCTTAAAACTCAATTTATACCCCTGCATTTAAACTTACATCTATTATGATTCTGTACTGCAACCTTTGAGGTAACATAGGCTGCAGCTACTAGTTTATATTGAATGGAATTAATCTTCCCACTGTTAATCTAATTGTTTGCTCTGAAGAGTAAAATCCAAACAAATTCTTAGAGCTTGGTGACTGAACAGATGTTTACATGAATTGTGTACTCAGTGCTGCTGGTAGAGGGTAGACTTCAAGCAAACACTTGTACAGCAAATTTCAGCCTTTTTGGTTTGTCATTGCTGTTGGTGATTTCAAGATGCACAGCAGACATGAGTGACTCACTGAGCTGTTCCCTCAGTGACAAAGACAAACATTCCTCTGCAGCAGCACCTGATCCAGTGCCCGTGCTGGCACCAGAGGCCAAGGCACAAGGTGTCATTTCAGACACCCAGGGTCACGGGTTGGATCATGGAGGAATGGCAAAGCACCGTGCCCTGCCTTCCTGAGCAGCTCGTCACCTTTGGGCAGGCCTCTCTCCCTGGCACACAGCGAACTCCAGTTCACAGTCTCCCAAGTGCTGTTTGATATTTATGTAATGCCAGCATAGGACTATTTGCATGCGATTTCCCTCCCTTTTTGTTTATTCCCTCTAATCAGCTTGCTCCAGCAATACACAGAATTTCTCTAGGCAATGTATTACCTCCTTCAGGCTGTCTTACATTGTCTGATTGCACTTCTCTCTCCTGCACACAGTGTGTTCCTGGTCCTCACCATCCATAATACATTGTAACCATAGATACCATGCACAATTCAGACAGGAATCTTCAAGGCTCTGCATTTGCTCTTGTAAATATTTTGATGAAAAGAGTGATTATATTTCAGATCAAGGCTTCAACAAGAATATTAGTTAAAAATATTGATAAAGAGAAGTAAAAGTATGTGCTCAGCAGTGTGTATCACTAAGAGTACAGGATGAAGTTGAATTTGAGTTTCACAACTATTCCATATTAGCATGAAGTGCTACTGAAAGGTACTTTATTTTTATATCAGTGATCTCTCAAGGCTTGATCCAAAGTCGCTTGCAATGAAGATAAGACTTTCCATTGATTTCAATTTGCTTTGGAACGTAGATCTTTTATAGTTTTAATTAATAGCTTCAAAACTGTGTATTATGCAATTTGTAAAGTGCTCAGGATGAATTCAAATGTAAAATATTATTATTATATTCCACTCCAGTCTTAGGCAGCATCCACATCAACTACTCTGGGTATTAAACTACAGAAGTAGTTGAACTGGGTTTTTTTTTAAGGGGGAGAAAGAAATCTCATACTTACTATGACAATATTTTTGATTTAATGTTGTCCTTAACCTCATTAGGGAAAGTTTTTATTAGCATTTTTTTAAAAGCAGAAGTTCTGTCTTTGTATATGGCTATTAAAATCATTATACATTTTTAGGAGTAAATAAATTTAGGAGAACAGAAATGCATAATGCAGCACCCTTTTATCAAGGGCATATACCACGCACCAGATGGAAAACAAACTGTGTTTACAACATTACCACTATCGCCACTGACACTACGAGATCTACAATATGTTCTAGCAGCAGCTCCATTAACCTTGCTAGTTCTGTTAGAGTTGTCTGGTACTTTGCCCAATCTGTGTTTGTTGTCAGCAAATGGATCAAATTAGGAGATTTTCATTCTGTTTACTGACCTTTTTCCTCCTTTCTCAATTTAGGCCATAGTTCATTCAAAATTGTTCTACTATTGCTCTGTAAAATACTGCAAATAGATGGCTCTGGATCTGTCTGCTACTCCACATGTAAATTATACCATCTTACCTCAGAGGTGAAACTTCAGAACAACCAGTGATAGCAAATGTGCTGTAAAAACATCAATTCCTGCCTGGGTGATGGTTGGTGATGGGCCTCGCTGAGGCTGTTGACCTTTAGGAACAGCATTAGGACACACTGCTGTCCTTCAGTGCAGGCTTGCCCATGGAATCTTTCACTTTTCAAATTACAGCAATCCTCACCACTCCCATTTATGTTTTTAATGTAGTCATACTTATTTGTTTGACAACTTGGGAAGCGGGTGGGAATGTTTTATTTTGTTAAAACGAGTTAACTAGAAGAGTGGTTCTGTTGCCCTTGCCTTGATGCCTTCACTCCAGACCCATGAAAGGATGTTTAGTTTCTAACCTGTGTCTGTCTCAGAAGAGGTACTTCACACCACCATTCCATTATCAGTTCAGTTCAGCAGGAACCACTGCAGGCCCATATGTTCCCACCCTGTGTTTGTGCTACAGAAATTCACACGCAGCCACATGACAGCCCAAGTCTGTGAACTGATCCAGCCCAAACAGAAGTGCTTGCTGCTGCTGTGAGTTTTGGCTGGATGCATTTCCTACCTCACTGTGTGGCTACAAGAGCACTTCCACCACAAGGGTGAACAGAACCAGGTGGCTTTGTGTGAGGAGGAGAGCACAGTCACTCCCCTCCCTAGTGAAGTTTACCAGATTAAACTGATTGTGGACTAAGATGTTATGTTAGCTAGAAAATTAGAATGCCTCAGGAAGCCATTTTCAATTAGATTATTATTTGGAATAAGGTGATGTCCTCCATATACCTACTGGCAGACACCTAAGCCCTTTCTTAGTATTCTTGATCTTTTTCTCCCCTTCTCAGTTCAGCTCATTAAAATCATAAAGGAAACAAAGCTGTAGGGGTAAGAAAATTATTTCAAAGACTGAGGCAGAAGTAACCTGATACTGGCTTTGTGCAACCTCCTTTCCAATTCTTCCTGTTGTGTGAGCAGTGCTGAGCAGGCAGTTGTGATTTAGATCAACATTACTTGCCACAGCAAGCTGAATAACCTCCTGACCTTCAGTTCTATTGTGATACACAGGTTTCATTTTCTCTCAGCTAAAAGCAACTTATACTGAAGGGAAAATAAGGCCTTCTTCTCAGTTTGGACAAGATTTAAGACATTGCATCAGCAGTCAGGCAGCCTGAAATGGTAGGGTTTTTTCTACTGTATAAAATATGGCAAATTTAAAAGTTGGTTGTTTTTTTGGTGCCCCTATATTGACCTACATCTTGCATGGGGAAAAAAAAAAAAGGTTATTATATGAGAACTAATGAAGGAAAAAAAATTAAGAATTTTAAGTTTTCTTCATTCATCATTGCTGCATTCCCCATTCTGCTTAACACCTCTGCCAACAAATCATGGTCTACATAAAGACAGCCAGAGCAACACTTATGATTCTGAACATTTACCCCCAATTCTTTCAGATTTAAATAATACACGAAACAGCTTCAGAATTCATCAGTCATTACAGCAACTATAATGACTGATGGGCAGGGGTTATTTTCTCTGTCCTGGAGTACTATATTTGCATCTCGATGCAAATCTTATCTTGCCTTGGATCTGGAGTTTTGTTGCATAGGCTGAAGCCATTTGGTGAAAGTCTGGTTAGTTTGAGTGTGCCTTGGCAAAGCAGCTTGATGTTTTCAGATGAGGGGTGATCTAATCACTTTGGAAAAAAAAAATCCATTATAATCATCACTGTTGGTAGGGGCAGGAAGGTCACAGATGTAAATGAAAATGTATTGATTTACAAAATCCTGAGTTTATCATTGTAATTGCAGTTATTTACATTGTCAAGGTTGGTACTACCAAGACATAAGTTGTGACTGCATGCTTCCCTGGTTTTAGCAAGGGAGAGCATCTGGGATATAGCTTATTCCGGTAGGAAGTGATGCATAGCTTATGGGCACATATAAACGTGGTTTGAGTGATATGGTGTCTTCGACTGTGGAACACAGACACCTAAACTGACTTGTATGCATCCTTTGTAAAGCCTGTAGGCCACACATGGTTTCTGTACAATATCTGCCTACACGAGAAAGCAAAAGCATCCTTTACTTTTAGTCAGGTTTAGTTCATGGGTGTACTACTATTAGTGTAATGTAGGTGCACCAATAAAGTAAGAACAGCCTGTGCAAATTCTGTTTGAAGTTAAACTTGGAGTCAGAAATAAAATAATTGCAGTTTTGCCTTTCTGGCATTTGCTGGAAAGACTTCTAAAGAATGCACCATGTTGGGAGAAAACTTATCCTTCCATAGCTGCATTAATTAATCATTAAACTGTGTATTCCTAATGAAAGGTGCATACTTTGCCAAGTAAAGGTGACTGCCTGAGTTTGATCTGCTCTTGAGAATTAGTGAAGACAAAGGGCTGGGTTTTTTTCAAGACTGTCCTAAATAAAATATTTAATAACAACAACATAGTATGCACCTTTGTTCTTCATGGTTATTCTCCAAATATTTACAATAATTTATTTACTATAGCAAGTAGCATTTATTTTAATGTATTGGTATTATGCACATTGTCTTCCACATTTGCTTTCAAGATCAGAAGTAATATTTCTGCCCACATAAGCTATTTTCCTTCTTAATTTGTCACAACTATTTTCAAAAATATGTTTCTACCTGAAAATACTATGCATAGGCACAGTGTATCTGCTGTCTGAGATTTCTTTTGTGTTTACTGCTGGAGTTGGCTTCGCTGCAGGACTGTCAAAGCAGATGAAGCCAAACAGTCATGGAACAGTTTTGGAAGCCTCCATGAGATCTGTCATATTTACCTTTAAAAGACTGCAGTATGAGGCTGAAATGTGGGATCTCCTGTCACAGCAGAGTTGAAACAGTGCTTTTCTGGGTACCTGATAATAGAAGGGGTCACTTTTTAGAGCATCTTACCTTATAGTAAATGGTTTAAGAGAAGCACCGGTGAGCCATCATTCATTCCAGCCTGCTATAGACAGCTCCTTGTCAGTAACAAGACAACAGGGAAGCCCAAATGGATGACTGAGTTCCACCAATATCACTTGTGTATTCATTCCTTCATGTACTTTGTCTTTATCTTTCAGTGTTTCTGAAAGATAAAATAGTGCTTAGGTTGATGAGAAGAAGCAGATAGGAAGAACTGTTTGGGCATAATGAGAAATAAGATATCTTAAAGTAGAATCTATTTGTTTCTCTTTTTCACTAACACTCCAGACATGATATTCTTTTAGAGGCTTTGTTATGAGCACGGGTTTATCTATAATGCATTTTGGGCAGATATGTAAAGGAGCAAGAAAAGGGAAGGAGTGAAAAAAGAGAAGGAAACTAACAGCTGCAGAGTAGATACCAAGCTTCTGTGAAAGCATCAGTCAGGATAGGAAATGATAATCTTTCCTAACAAAGAGAAAAATCTGAACAAGAATACCCATGGACAAATAAAGAGTGACCCTGGTTGCTCCAGCACAGTTTGGTGTTGTATCTTTGTGAGTCTCCTGCACTTTTGGTCACTCATTAGAGCAGTAAGTTTCTGTGCAGAGTATCTGGTTTTACTCAGATGTTATTGCAGTTATGTTTGTGGGCATAGGTCCAGCATCATGCAAAAACAGCAACAGTGCAGTGTATGTGCTTCATTGTTGTCCTCTCCTGGACTGCAGCATGAGTAGAAGTTGTAATATCAAATAAGCAGGAAATGCATTATGTATGGTCACCTAATACCTGCAGCTGTTTTTCTTTACCATGCACTGAGACCTTGCCCTTGTTTTTTATGCTTTTATGACATCTTCATTCCATTATTGGAATCCTGTCTTTATAGACGTGCCACTTAAATCTATTCACTGCTTAGTAGCCTAAAGAATAAGTTCAACCTGTCCCTCAAAAGATTTCTTGGCTCCCAGAGTGTTATGTACTCCCAGAGTGTTATGTATACACTATTGCTTCACAGTTCAGGGTGGTCTGGGCCCCAGGTGACTCTAATTTCTGCCAGATTTGTTACAACTTCTTATTCAATATCTTTACCAATCTTCTGAGTGTTTAAATGCTAATCAAGGTTGTAGCTGGCAGGGGCAAATAGCAACAGGGGTGAATAAAGACATGGACACAAGGCTGCAGTGTGACTTAACTCATCCAAGTGTAGTCATTTATCTCTCTCACTAAGGTCTGTAATAATCAGGAATCCTCATACACCGTAGACCAAAAGTATTTTAAAAGGTAAATTCTATAGGGCTGTCTCATTTCTACTGAATACTGTTTTTGCAGCTGAAAGTCTATAGAAATTCCTGCAAGGCATTAACTGTCTGAAATACAGATCCTCGCACAGAAGAATGTAACCTATCACTAGTGGTTTTAGGCACTTCCTCAAAAAAATAATACTAAAGAGAAAGAATAAGTATCTGTATTGCATCTTCTGGGTTTTTTTATTTTAAAAGTTCAATCTTAAAATTTATATAGAAAAAAAGTAGTCTTACTAAAATACAACTGGAGAGGTGCAGCAGTACTTATGGGACCTGGCTAATGACAGTAACAGCTTTTCATGACATCTGTTTGGTAGGCTTCAGAATGACCTTGTCAAAGTTAAAAGCTCATAACATTCGTATTTTGTTTTTATAGCATTATGATTCTGCATAACAGTGCTAAAAACAAAACCACAGTATAATTATCCTGTCAATCAAGCTGCCAGAAAAGGCATTTTCCACTAGCTTTGCACCTACTAAACTGTAAATAATTTGTAAAATTAGAAGTCAAGACTAAGTGGAGGCATTTTGGGGCTAGTTAAGCACTTGTCAGAACTCTGTGGTTTCAGCGATCCCACACACTGAGCTCTGGGTGCTTACTGCTATCCTGTGAGTGTGAAAATGGTCATTTGTCCTTGTATTGCTGTGCGTGCACCTAATAAAAATATCAAGCTGTTAATAGAGCTGTGAACAGGTGTACAGTGGATGTTGTAATGATGTTTTATTCATTTGAATTTCCAGCCCATTTAGTCTCACCCAATGAACAACAAAAATATTTTCTTCATTATCTCCAATTAATGTAAATGTCAAATATTTGAATATATTATCACACTGATAATTCACTACGTTGGTTGATTTGTGGAGTATTTGCATTAAAGTGACAATTAAAACAAGGAGAAAAGTAATCCAGAATGCATGTTCTTATCTGCTGTCATGTTCTTACAGAGATGTTGTACTTGCTTCTCTGAGATCTTTTGACTGTGGTAAACAAGTTGCTTAAAGCCTTTGAGCTTACCGTTGTTTGTATCTGGTCTTTTAAAAATGATAGTAATTGATTTGTATTCGATTCTAAACAAGGTTTATTGGCCATTCATTGTTCTGTTCAGCTTGGATAGGGTTAATTTCCTTCCTAGTAGCTGATGCTGTGCCGTGTTTTGGATTTCGTGTGAGAATGGTGTTGGTAACACAGGGAAGTTTGAGTCGCTGCTGGGCGGTGCTTGCACAGTCAGGGACTGCTCTGCTTCTCTGGCTGCCCCGCCAGGGAGCAGGCACAGGGGGCTGGGAGGGACACAGCTGGGACGGCTCACCCCGGGGATGTTCCAGACACCTTCCATAGTGTCCTGCTGAGCAATAAAACTGGGGAGAGTTGGCCGGGGGGTGGTGACCCACTGATCAGGGACTGGCTGTGCATCACTCAGCAGGTGGTGAGCAATCCCACTGTGCATCATTTGGTTTGTCTATTTTTTATCATTAATATTGTTTTCCCTTCCTTTTCTGTCCTATTAAACTGTCTTTATCTTGACCCACAAGTTTTGCCTTTTTTCTGATTCTCTCCCCCTTCCCACTGCAGGGAGGGAGTGAATGGCTCTGTGGTGCTCTATCTGCCTGCCAGCTTAAACCACAGCACACTTTAAAATTTAGTTGACAGATACTAATCTCTCACAACAGAGATGTTCTGAGGGCAGAAGTCTGCTTTATGGATATATAAAACCAAATGTGTTCTGACAGGATGGAAGCAATAAAATAATTATCATGTGTTTATCTTTCAATAGCTCTCTTTCCTTTAACTTTTTTTGTGCTCATTTGTGACTTAGTCTGTGCTTGCCCACTCAATTCTGCTGAGGGAGTGTATGTCCCACTGCAGCACTGGGCAAAGGAGTGGGGCAGGTGGGCAGCTGAAACTGTGCCTGCCTGAGTAGGACTCTGCTGCTTTCAGGATAACACTGCTGGGATGTTCTGCAGGTACCCAGAGAGCACACTTGGGACATTAGAAACAAGAAAAAAATTATTGCACTCATGCTTAAATACTTGTCTCCTCTGAAACTTCTGTTACTTGGTATGATTGGTAGATTGCTTGTTGAGATCCTTACAAATATTTGGAGCCTAATTTCTATACTTTTTTTCCTTCCCTTTTTTTTCTGTTGTAGAGCTAAATTTCATATGAACTCCATAAATGCAGATAAGTAATTTCAAATAGCCCTTTCTCACATGGAGAAAATATGGAGCAAAAATTACCCAGGAACCCACACAAACTATAGCTCCTCATCACACACTCTACATGGAAGGAGTCATGTGGTCATTACATATTTTCCTCCAAGTTTTGCATATGACCAAAATCTGCTGTGCCAAGAATATTGGACATGCTCAGTTTATTATTGCTAACACTTGTGCAAGTTTCCATGGAAAGTTTTCAATTGTTGAAGAACCCCAGAAACACTCAATAGCATTTCCTATCCGTCCTTCCTTCCCTCCACTTGTAAGAACTAAATATTTATGGTGTTTCACCAAAAAAGAAGTTGCCCTTTGTGCTGCTCAGCTGTGTTTTTAGTAGTAAGTGATAAGTGCAGCATATCAAGATTGTGGCAATTCCATCCAGTTCTGTTTCATGTGTAGGAATTTAATTATGGGAGTAGTAGACAGGTGATTGCGGAACAGGAGGGTGGCTGTGGGAAAGGCAGGACTTTGCTGGTTGGTAGTCATATATTTATGCCCACACCACATGCTGAGATTTTGTACCTTTTTAGACTGGTGAGGCCAAAATAGCTGCAGGTAGGATATGCTGCTTTTATTTTTTTGTCTTACAAACCAAAATTAGTCATTATTTTATAGTAACTGGAATTCCAGGTTTTTGCAAAAAATGTCAGCCTCTTAATTGTCTACTCTTTTTTTTCTGCTGATCCTTCTCTAATGCTGCGCTGTATACTCTCCTCTGAGATGATCATGTTAGAGTTTTAGAAGCAACAAAATTTTACATTCCCCCAGCATCATGGGAACAAATTAATTAGGGAAGATGGGAGAGTTCCAAGAGAACTGGATGGTCTGGAGTGCAGTGGATCTTGCAAGAGCATCGGGACCATAGTTAGTTTAGCATGTAATAAATGAAATGAGATGGTAAGCTGGAACATAAATTCTAGGTCTTGGATTCAGAAGATGGCAAAAGTGGCTTAGTACCTCTGATTTAAAAGATAAAATAAAACTGAAATACTAGATATGGAGAAATAGTGATAGAAATGTAGATGGGAAAATATTTAGACATTTTGCGTACTTCTTGTATGAGTTGCTAGTGAGAAATAATAAAAGGTTAATGTTTCTCTTTTTCTAAAGAAACTCCTCATGGCTGTGATCTGACTTTAAAGCTGCTTTTGTTATGCCTACAGTGGTTCAAATCAAACTTCTGAATTTTTAGAGGTTGCTTTGATTTTCTTCTGTTACCTTTGTAACATCATCAACATTCAGAGAACCAAATAATGATCCAGCAAGGTGTAAAGTAGTTGGCATTATTAATAAAAGTAAAAGAGAAGGGACCTGAAGGGGAGCAGAGGGAGAGAGGATTCCTAGGAAGAGCATGCTTAAAGTTATTCCATTTCTGTTGCTGGGGTCACAGGGGATTGTCTTGTGTGGTAAAGCTTTCATGCTTTATGATCACACAGAAAATTTAATCCCACTCTGGTTAAAAATGCCAGCTTCATGCCACTGCAGAGGGAAACATACAGCTTATGAATTTGTAGAAAAAAATACAAGAAGAAAATATTGCAAAATGTGTTCAAGCAGGCTAACAGATTTTTAGTATAAGTTCATAGTAAAAATGTTGATAACAGCTGAAACTTACTGTGTAAATATGCAAATAAAGAAATGGGTAAAAACTGTGAGAAGATCAAGTAATCTGTTGTATTACTTATGGATCAGTTCTCATCAAAAGAGCTTTATACTGTCCTATATAGCCTCATTATGGGTGTAAGGTATGGAAGACAATATACTCTAGTAGAATAGGAAAGAAATTTAGATGCAGTAGGCAAAATCAGAGATAGCACAAACTGGAAATAATAAAGGCATCTGTACATGTGAGCAAAGCTTTGTGGCACAATGTATTTTAAGGTACAGAGAAGCTTTCTCTAACAGCTTCCTCAAAATTTATATCATGGTAAATTAAAAGTATTATGAACATTAATTTTGTATCTGCAGACTATCCTGAATTACAGAGGAGGGAAGGAAGGCAGGAAAAAACCCCAATGCTTTAATTCTACCTGGAGGGGGAGGAGAAGGTCCGGGGGTTTTTTTAACCTGGAAGTTTCACTTATGCTTTCGCTTTGGTTTTGCTGAAGTCTTGGCATTTATGACTCCTCAAGTCACTTCTGTGTCGGGCACTGCCACCACCTGTGCTTGTCTTCACTGCTGGGGAGGTGGGGGCACAAATCCGTGTAAGCTGCTGCCCTGCTCCCCTTTCCTGTCACTATCTCTTGAGGTGCTTTATGAAATAAGAGTTATTTTATGACAGTAAAAGCAAAAATGCTTCCATTTCATGGCTGTTTTGAGTCAGTCTTTTTATGTTCAATCCCTTTTATCCACGCTGTTCTGTGTCACTGTCTTGGCAGTTGTTCAGCTTTGGGTCAGGCAAGCGTCTCAAGAGACTACAGTTCAAGTGTGCCCAAAAAAAGGAAAGAAAGTGGATTTTTTAATATAACGAAAACCTTTTTGTCTTTATTTTTGCCTGACTTAATATAAACTTTAAATCCAGGACATTACATGATTCAATTTCAAATTTCAGTGGGAGGGCTTTTTCCCTCAAAACAAATTAATTGACCTATCCCTAACTGAAAGTTATTTGTTATTCCCAAATTCTCTATTGGTTCTAAATGTCCAGATGATTTTCTCAGATTTCTTGGCAGTTAGGGATATGTGTAAATAATTGGTCATAAAAGGAAGAGATTGCAGTGGGTAAAGGGAATTAAATATCTTCCCATTTCATTCAGGAAATATGTAATAAAGAAGATACTTAACCAGAGTTTTTAGAGTACTCTTGTATACATCCAACAAGTTAATCTAATTTCTCTGCGGTCATTATAACTAACTTCTATCAATGAATTGAGTGATTAGTGACTACATCATAGCTGACAAGTCGTCCCATGCACAATAATGTAAATTTTGGGAATTCGTGATTCAGAATTCACCTGGTGTAATTCAAATATGATTAGTGTCAAAACTTCAACACATAGTAATTTATTATAATTATTGACTATCATTTAAATTATATTTTTACATCTAATCAATGAATAGCATTGGTTATTTCTGATCATTTGTAGTGCAACACTGAGATACAGATAAGGGGAAAATGAAGAATGTATTTGAAAATGATCTAATAAAATGTCAGTGTTCAAACTGTAACTTACCAGTAAGTATCCAAAAAACCCCCAAACCCTGAACACGAGCAGGAAAAAGCAAAGATGCTTTACAAATATCTTTCCCTTTGTAGTTTCTCTAGAAGAAATAGCAAGGAGTGTTCAACTCCAATGTATTTTAAGTAACTGATGAAGAACAATTTTCCTGGCAATTACTTTTAATGTCTGTATCTCAAAGGATAATAATATTTGAGCCTCGGGCTATGCAATTGTATCTTCGGCTGTCTGCATTAGAAATAATGCTTAGATTCATGTGCTTAGTTCTCTAGTCCTTACTCTCTTTGTAGCATTCTGCATCATAGCAAAAATATATTTGAATAAGTATGTTCTATTTTTTGTAAAGTTATTTTAGAGTAACTATGCTGTAGTATGTGTAGGGAGATAAACTAATCATAACATTGTGTGTGGTGCTAAAGGGCAACAGAAGTGTGCCTGAGTGGAGACAGATAAGCTTGTGCAGCTTTGAGAATTTTTAAAGCCACCATGTTTTGGACTTTTTTAAAAAAAGTTAGAAAATTATTTCTGGCTTGCCCCTGAAAATGCTGCATTAATGAGATCACATGCAGCAGGAAGCTCAGATCTGAGTTGAGAAGCAAAAAGATGGTATGATTTGCTCAAAATTCTTTTAACATCTTTTTTGCGCTAATGATTGAATGACTTCTGAGAGAAAGGAGCCTCAATGGTGTATTTCTACAGCTCTGCGCTCAATAGCAAGGCCAACTAGAAGTCTATTCAGTGATCCTTGCAAATTAGGACTGCTTTAGGGATGTGACGTGTCCCAGCGGGCACCCCAGCAGATGAGAGCAGTTGGGAAGTAATAAGCCGCTGCCATTCAGGATCAGTAATTTATGACCCTAGAAATAATGCAAAGAGTAACTGAAATCAGCCTTTCTAGATACCATAATAACAATAAAATGGACCCTTTTCTTAATATCAGTAGGGGTGCTTCTGGTTTCTGCAATGGCTTCCAGGAGATGCAAGCACAGGTTTACAGACGGACAATCGGCCTCTCGGCTTTTGAGGGTTTATTTCTGAAGGAGAATTTCCTTTTTCAGTTGGCACAAATGAGGCAGCTGTAGGCACGTGTGGCTATGCATGTGGACAATATTGATAGGTGTGCACTTCTCTGCTTGTAAAAAACCTGCAGCCAGGGTTCTGGTTACAAAGCTGACAAAACACTGCCAGATAAAAGATGTGCAACATGTAACCATGGTCTGTTAAGAGGAGCTTCACCTATTGCACTCTGCATGCTCACATCAGAAAAAAACTTCATGGGTTAACAGAACCAGCAGTGTTCAGGTTCATCGGGGGATTTTTGTGCTTTGGGAAGACTATAAAGGAAGAGTTAATTGAACAACAAGAAAATAAGTATCAAGACAATCCCACAACCTATTTTTCGATAATTGTTTCTTCTCTTAAGAGAACATTACCTCTCTCACAGATGGTCAGAGTGATGCATTTGGGGAAATCAGCCAAACTTGGCTTTTTTCCTGGTCGCTCTGCCTAGTAACTGCAGCATTTAACCCCAGAAGTATTATTTAACTTTGCTCCAGATACCATTTTAATCAAAAGTACTCAACTTCACAGTTGGAAAACTCCTCTTAAGGTCTCTGAACAAATTTTTTTTTTTTAATGTTTTGGATTTACAGAAACAAACTGCCGAAGAAAAATTTGACTTACTTTCAAATCCTTGAAAAGGGATTCCTGAAATATGACTTGTAAAAAGGTTTAATGAGTCAGATTTATGTCATATTGGTAGGACAATACAATGACAGTCAAATCAGTGGTGTGGAGAAAAAATATTTTCTACCTCATACACTGACAAACATAGGAAGATTAATTAGTTGGAACACTCGTGAAGCTGGGTGGTTTGACTGCTAGGATGAGTATGTTCTCTGAGACTAAAATCCAGGACTTAGCCTCTCTTTTCTCTAGTGCCTTATGCTTATAACCATGTTTTCAAGTGATTTTGGTGTAAACTTGAATATGCAAAGACATGAGGCAGTCACGTGCTGGTAGGTGGGATTGGGTAAGGCCACGTGTCTGTGTGGGTGCCATGGGCAGGCAGAGGTTGTTCCTGACTCAGGGGACCTGTTCCTCTCTGCTCTCAGGCAGAGGGATCCCCTTCAGTCAGGAGCACCCCAGGGGTCAGCAGGTGAGGAGGAGGGAGCCAGGCAGAATGAAGGAGCTGGATGTCTCACCTGTCCTTTTCCCTCTATCATTCCTGAAGGCTCAGATCTTCCTCAAAGGTTGTACAAATATCATTTTTGACATGGAACTGCAACTGAAACAATGATGTTTGACTATGACAGCTCATTCAGGGCAAGCTGAGCTCTTGTGAGATGCATGGAAAATCATCCTCTCATTATTCTTGGAAAGAGCTGCTATGATATTTCAGGTGACCTGTAGTTTTGGTTTCTTAGCCCATTCCTGTTCTGTACCTTGAAGGCAGAGTTTCTTCACAGAGAAGTTTGATCTTTTGCCAGTCACTGCATTTGTGGAGATTATTCCTCTTCTCACTGCTCCTAGGTGAGCTGGGTTTCCATGCTGCAGGACGCTTTGGGTTTGGCTCCAAGCCCAGCATCTCAGCACGTTCTTCTTAATGGACTTAATTTTTTTATTATTGTTTTTTTGATCTCTATCTACTTTTCTCTTTGCTGTCTGTCTTTTAGTCCAAGCAAAATTTTATTTGTATGATAAGCATGAGTGGGCCAGCCCACCTCTTGCACAGCTAGAAATTTCATTTATTTCCAACTCAGCTTTGCTTCCCCTCCATGGAGCTGAGATTAAGCTGGTTCCAACACTGTCACTCTGAAACGCAGGAAGGGATAGGGAGCCTAGAAAGGCAAAAAATACTTGAGCAATAATTGAGTCAGAAATTATTTTTTAAGAAATATTTTGTTCAGATAAAACTATATTTACTTTTTGGAAAAAGTATATAAAGATTTTTTTTTAAAATGCTAAAAATCTGCTGTTTAAGAAAGCTTTTGCCAAGAAAAGGAATTAAAAAAAGAAACAAACAAAAACCCCATGCTAACTAACTCCTCATAGTCATCTACCAGGTGCAGTTAGGGCTGCTTGTATTAACTCTTCCAGTACCTTTGTACACACGCATCATTCTTCCAGAAAATGAAAAATTCTATTTCCTCAGAGAGCTGTTCCTTTCTGAACACTTCACGCTGTGGACAGGTCTCCTTTACCAGGATAAGTTGAAGCAACCTTTCCCACATGGCACATGTTATCACTCTCTAGCAGTTGACAGCAGAGCTTTTTATGTTTGTTCTCCCTAATCTATTTGAGTACAAAGATCTGGTTTAGTGCAAGTGAGCTCTTTTTAAACTGCTTAAAATAACCTGCGTGTTACAGATTAAGAGGTTATGGAACACACAGACGAGCAGTTCTCTGGCAAATGCAAAGGAGCGTTACTCTGATTTGGAGTGGCAAGGCAAGCGTCTGTCCCACTGGAAAAGCCGCTTGCACGGCTGCTCAGCTGTTAACACCTCTGCTGGCAATTATCCAGGACTTACTGGGGGAAGAGATTGTTTGTTTATTTAGTGTTATGGATAAGGATCTTAGGTATAACTGTCCAGCAGCTGAAGAAATTAAATCTATTTAGATATGTTAGAGAGGAAATTTCTGCAGAATGCAAATGTAAGTATTGCTAAGGCGTCCAAATGTTAAAAGGAAATAGCCTGGTTTAATGGATTAAAAATAAATGCTTCATTGTTGAGGTGTTCCTTAATGTTAAATTGCTTAGTTTATTTCAGAGTAGCTGTAATATATTAATGCATGATAGTTCGTGATTTGTTCATAATGAACAATTCTGTTAACTTCTAATTTTCAGATCTCTAAAAAAAGAGAACACAGAAACAAATCACTTCTATTAATTGCTTTTATTCAATTCCAATTATAATGATAGTGTTTAATGCCAGCTTACTAAAGGCCAGTATGAGTTACTCATTACCTATTTAGAGGACTTGCTCAACTTTCTATTTATTATTTGATGTAAAGCACAAATGGTGTCTGTTTGAACAAGAAAGATTATTTCTGTCCCTTTATGTGTGGACATCATTCCACAAATATCTCTAAATCCCATGGAAATGTTTACAGTCCAGTCAGTAATGTGCTGGAGAGTTACTGTTGTAAGTAGTCCAATGGTGCCCTGCCTTAAAATGACAACTGTGTGTCCCTGTGGCCTGGCATGGGGCTGGCCAGGATTGAAAGCCCTCAGACCCGGGAGAGAGAGCTGTGGTTGGTGGTGGGTAGTTTGTTCTGAGGCAATGATTGAGTTACTGGGGTAGTTCCTGCAGGAAAGGGAATTGTGGAAATGCTAACAGGGGCTGGTGGCACCAACAGCATTCCTAAACTTGGAATCAAGGTGGCGTGTCCAACTGGTATTGGTATCCTGCTGTGGTTTAGTGACTGGTTAGTGACTGTTAAGTACTTTCTTTGACAAACAGCAGGGAATTGGCAGAATGATCCAGCCCTGGGTCATTCAGCATGGAAACAAGGAGACTCGTTCCTCTGTGTTCTTGCGGGAGTTTGTTGTGTTGGTTCTCTCACCTCTCCCCCAGATGTAGCTCTCCCATTTTGCCTCTGTATCACTCAAACTCTTTGAGGTCCTTCCTCTGCCTTGGGAGTCTTTCAGGCTCCTGCCACAAGCCATAGTTCCTTCTGCTTTCAGTCTCTAGTGCTTTTAAAAGACAAGAAGAAACTCTTCCTGGGGTAAGCTGGAAAAACTAGGACCTCCATAATCAGAAACAATTTTGTTTGGCTAAAGATTTTAACAGAAATCTCAGAGGGCTTAACAAATCTGAAGACAGACAGCTCTGTAAGAATTATTTTGTTTATTGTGTTTTTTGTCTCTTAGTAAAATGGCTTAAATAGTTTCACCGCATCAGATTGGCTTGTTGCTTCAAGAAGGTTTTGGAAGCTTGTTCATGCCCTCTGATAGCTTAATTGTGGAAAACACATTTATGTTTTGTCAAAGGAAGAGAACTAAACTAATGAAATAAATACTACTTAATAATGTATATTCATCTGTTCAGTTAGGGATCTTCTTTGTTTTCACACTAGTGACAGTTGAGCTCTCTTATGGTGAAGTCATCATTTTTCAAAGGAACTAAGGCATCTCTTGTGTTGTCTCAAGGTTGAGCATGGAGAAGAAGAAAATGTGAAATGTGAAATTACCTTTTTTACACATTTTTCTTTTTTAAAAAAATGATAGAGAATTCATAAAGAAAAGTAAATCTCTACAATCTGCATAGCAAAGCAGCTTGGCCTGAATATAAGAACAAAAGTATGGAAGAATACTTTTTTTCTAAACACAGATTTTAATTAGGAAGAAGGTCTGAGCCAGACTGTTATTTTCCGGTCTGCACCAAACCAAGAGTTTTAATTAGTCCAGAAAAAATCAAGAACTTGACATGGTCTATCAGGATTAAAGAGGATGCGGGAAAGGCAGGAGGAATAGTCAGACACATAGAAAGCAGTTTTTTGTCCTTTTTTTCAGCTAGGGAATACCATTAATCCATTTGTCAGATAGCATACATATACTGCTGTCTAGGGTATTAACTAATTGTTCCTATATTAAAAATATTTTCTTGTATGAATTACGAATAAAAGGAACTTTTTTTATTCTCCTTTGTTTGCCTTTTTTATTTTTTACTATGACAGTTTATTCAGTTGTGTTTTTACATGTGTATTTAGCAGGTCAGTTGGACTCCAGATGATCCTCAGAGGTCCCTTGCAACCCCAACTGTTCTGTGATCTACTTTGTCAACTATTTATGCCAGATTTTGGCAGATTGCTTTCACTAATAACATTAATTTACTATGTCGTGTAACATACTTTGTTTACTATTTCATGTCTTAGAAAAAAAATTGTCATGCAGTTCTATTTTCTTCAGTAGCTGTCAGAAAATAGTAACTGAAATGAGTTTGTAACCAGTCCTCGTTGGGAGGCTGAGCTGAGTACTGGAGTGGTCCATATGTCTTAGAGGTTTAGGTTGCAGTTTTCTTAATTAATTGCTGCTCAGCTTTTAAAGCATAGCATCTCTAATATAGAATAAAAATTAGTGTGATATGATTTTCACACTGTGCTCCTTTATCTTGTGGGGGTTTTAAGTTTGTTTTTAAATATGATGGGTTGCCATTTTAAATCAGCATGGGCACTGGATTCCTTGCCATTGCGCTGTATGTTTAATTTAGAAAGTGGGAGCTGCTTGCTGATTCTTTAAGAAAAGAGAGAAAGCTTTGTGCCACTCCCAAGTTCAGTTGCAGAGTGCAGCACCTCGAGTGGCAGCACTGAATGTCCTGATGTACAGGGTCATCTGGGAGTGTTCATGGGGTGGAGCAGCAGATGTGCTTTGCATTTGCATCCTGCTTCTGGTGCTACAGCAAAACATATTCAGTAATTGTATTTTTGCTGGGAGCCACTCATTGTAGTAGACTTCTTGTCTCAATTCCTTTGGCAGTGTTTTCCTCACTACACATCTATCTAGTTGTGTTTAAGAACTAGCTTCTACTTTATCTCCATTTGGTCCAGAATGACAAACTATTAATTCACTGGGTAAGCTGCTATTCGGTACAAAGAAATTGCTGCTAGTTCCTCATGTGCATTCTGGCATGGGATTCCTGCACTGTGGAAGGGTTCACAGAGTTTCCTGTGTGCAGGTACTCTGGGATTACCAGCAATTCCTCCATTATATCCAAAATTATTTGAAGAGATTGCCCAGCTATTCTGTATCTGAGCAGCTGATTGACAAAGGCTGTGCTGCTGTGGAAAGAAGCTGCAGCTCCCTGATGGAGGCTGTTTATGCCCTTCTGCCCTGCCAGGGAAGTGAGTGTGGGTTTGGGACAAGTCAGTTGTCAGAGGTGATAGAAGCTTTTGGGATGATGATGTCTTGCATTTTTACTGGAGGTGAACTTCAAATGTGTCTGATCCAGCCAGACTGAGGCCACTGCTGACTGAAACCTATGGAGCCAGCTGGGAGAATTTCTATAGGCAGATTTTAATGTTGAGTGTTTCTTTTACACCCATCTTGAATTACACCTACTTGAGAGGAGCAAGGTGTGCAAAGAGACAAGAAATTCTGTCAGCTTCATGTGCCATAGCCAAACTAAGCACAATACTGATGTAGGAACTGCCTGTAAATACTGTAAGATACAATTAACTATCTTTGTAAGGAGCTAATATAGCTGTTAGTGAGGTTTAAGAGATCCTGGAGAAGGTCCATGCAGTTTGGAAAGGAAGGACCAGGATTTTTAACAAAATAACAGGGGTTTTGGCAGTTTCCTGTTGTAATATTTTTCATTCTAAAGATGAAGTATCAGTTTCTTCATCAATAGCCAAGTGCCCTTGCCTCATACCAGAGGCAGAGTTTGACTTGAAACATCTGTAATTTGAAGGCACCCTATCATAAAGATGAAAACATCCTCAATTTCATGTTACTTCCCAGTTATCCTAAGAGCTTGTAAAAGTCATGTAGCCCTGACCTTGCTACTTAGAAGTAACTAAACAATTCTGTAGGGTATTTCATAACAAAAAATCTCACAAGATGTTTGTATTTTCACCCTGTTTTAATTTTTTTTTTTCCTTTCTCCCACTGTTCTTTAAGTGATGTGCCTGTCTGCACTTTCAAATTTATGTCAGTAAGGAAAAGCACACTGCAGTTTAACTGTTCTCCTGCTTACTGAGTATACTCTGTTCTGAAGGAGGAGCAAAAGTGCCAACTGTCTCAGCAGGCATTTCTCAGCCAGGTGTGATTACATGTGGACATAACATTTTCTTTTTGGAAGAAGGTATCTGCCCAATACTAAATTGAAATAGGAGATACTAAATAATATGGAACATTTCAGCCACTTCTATTTTGATAGTCATGTGCAAGATGAAAATGAAATACCTTTTGAAAGAAACAATAACTACTCTGTTTTAAAATTCAATTACCTTTCCAAATATATGTAAAATAGAATATACCTATGGGAAACAAATCTGGAGCTAGTATGCTTGATTATTATACCACCACCACTTCTTGTAGCTTTTTATACCTGGCTCCCAAAGTGTAACATTTTGATTTTTAAATGAGCTAACCAGATATACATGCAAGACAGGCAACTTCTCTCTAAATTATCATATCATATGAATCCTTATCCCATCTGCTGTCCGTTTCCTTACAGCTGTCCTTTGTTTCGTGCTATTCCTGTCACGCAGTCCTGGGGAACCCACCATTCACATAGTCCTTACTCTTCTTGGAGGCTTGCAGCCTCCACTTGGAGGCGTAGGTATATTTTTGAAGGATTTAGCTTTTAAATCTTGACTGCTGGGAAGAACAGCTTTTGGGGTTTGCTTTTTGGTTTTGGTTTTTTTTTCTTCACTTTTTAAAAAAATTGTGTCTAATGAGCACACTGTTGATAATATTAAGAGCAGTGCATAAAGGGTTGCTCTGAATAAGGCTTTTTACTTCAAGCGTGTTGTCTTTGTGGTGTCTCACGTAAGTTATAAGGATTTCCTTTGCTTCTTCTCTTTATATAGCACACAGTGCGATTAAGGACTCAGTACAAATAAAGAGGTTGTGGCATGTTTTAGAATTTATTGCATTTATTAAAGTATTCCAAATTCAAACTTTTAAATATAGTGATATCAATTTCAGATATTTAAGGGGATAAGTACCTATTGAGGATTTAGGGTAAGGTTGATTGAGGAAGTAAATCTACTTTCCAAATGTCTACAAAGAAAAATCAAACGAGAAATTCAGTATCAAAAACATCAAAGACAATAATGCAGTTGCTTTCATCTCCAGTGTGTGCTTGCACTTCAAAGAAAAGCAAAATGCTCACCCTTCCGCCAGTACCCCCGAAGGAGGATGAGCCTATAGTTGAAGATAAGTCTCCATCACTTCTTTGAGAGAACAGGGGAAATAGAAGTAAAATTTTGCTCAGAAAAATAGCAGCTTTATAGTATTTCTTTCACTGTAATGGTTTTATCATAGGACATTTCTCATACTCAAGAGTCCTCTTGTTTCATTAAAGTATGCAAGTAATGCTGTACCCTTAAAATGCTGCTCTTCACTCAAAAACTTTATTTTTTTATCTCTCAAATGTAAGGATAAGGTGGTGTTCTCTGAGGTAATGTTCTTCATCCTAATTATCACTTCTGCAAAATGTGCTGATTGCACACAATTGAACATGTACATTTGCTCACTCACATCCTCCCATACTTTTTATCTTGGAATTGATGACACTAGATTTAACTCTGTAAAGTCACTTTGTATTAACTACTGTGTGAGGGACATGTTCAGTACCTCTGGCAATGTGAGGAGGGAGGGGGAGGTGAATCAAGCTGTAATGCCTGTCTAAAGAGTTCACTGTGAAACCAGCAGATTTTAGGTCTGGCCATGCTATAGAAAATCATGCATGTAATGATTCCCCAAATTCAGATATGATTCAGCACTGCTGATTGTCAGTGAAAATGTGGTCCCAAAACAATACCCAGAAATTAAAAGGGAAAAAAATCAGGACATTTTCCGTCTGTATTCACTTTGGAGATTTTTATTTTTCAGGCAGAGGTTATTGCTAAAGATATGCAGTAAACTGAAAGCATGAAAATATCATAACTTTTATTTCTTTGAGTGAGAACAGCTTTAAAATGGTTGTTGAAATGAGACTAAATCCAGTTTTGGCTTTTTCTCCATGCTGCTTTAGCTCAGTTTCAAAGCTATCACTGATCAGGAAGCTTGACAGGCACAGTGTTTGCAAATCCTCACCAATGAGCAGTAACAAGATTTAAAAGTGAAACCTCTGAAGAGAGCCATTTTGCTCAGTCAGCTTTATAAATTCAGTTATTTAACCATCTGCAAGCTAGACTTATTTTATTTTTGTCTATCAGATATAAATCCTACCCAAATAGGAGTGTCAGAGCCTAGTGAATATCATCACACAAAATAATTGTCCACACATTCACAGTTGTTTCATAACATACCAATGAGCTGAAAAGGAATTCATAGCATAGTAAACTGAACAGGTTTGCTTTTAAATGAGGATCGATAAAAATAGAAAAAATTGGAAGTCACTTTAATAGGGAAATGTGTCTTTGATCTTTTTTCCTTTTTTTCTATGGCAATTAATAGAAGTTTAATCATTAAGCACAACCATTCTCCTTGCAGAATGTACATGGCCTGAACTGAAACCTTGTGGTCTAGTTGCCAGACCACAGAGTCCAGTGAGCTACAAATAAGGTGGCAATTTTCAGGACTTAATGTCAGTAATAAACAGGCCTTGAAGCACAGTAGGGATCCTGTGTTGTATTCAAGTCACTGGTAGATCTTAGTATTTTGTCAATGAATAACATATTTAAGGGTTTTTTTCTCCCCAGAGAGCATTCCTCAGTTAGGGATCCAGGAAATTTTCTAATAGTTTAAAGTATCATTCCCCAGCTGTGGTGCCATTTCTGGGAAAAGGGAGGTGGGGATACAGATCAGAATTGATACAAACTCTTAAAATGGTGCTGCTGTGTTTTGTTGGGTACTCTTGCTGTTGTGTGAATGCATGGATATGTACATGTATTTAATAATAATAACCAGTATTTCTTACAAGATTAATCATAATGACCAACTGTCATGGTGGCATCATTTCAAGCAGCAGCTTGAAATGTTATTTCTGTGACTGTTTGGACCTGTTCGTTTTGCAAGAGAAGGAATCTGTTGTTTCCTTTTCCACAAACTTGCTGCTTTTGGGCATTTGGTCTGTGAATTTCTCTGGTCTCCACTGTACAGGTGAGATGATGGAATGTCTCGGTTTGAATACTGTAGCTTTATATTACTGCAATTAACAATAAATTCTAGTTGGGATGATAGGGGGTTGTGCAGCACCAGTCCATATGGTAAACATGTAATTAGCTGACGAATTACGATAAGAGTGAGGTATTTGGAAAAAGCAATCAGGTCATCAAGAATAGCATTGAATGATGAACAGTAATAAAAATTTAATGTCACTGTTGTAACCAGTTCAAATGTGAATGTTTACCAATAGATTTTTCTGAGGCTGTGATACAGATCTGTTAGGTTATTGCCTGAAATTTTCTGGTGTAGAGTTATGGATTTCTGAATGTGTCAAAAGCAAGAAGGACAATGCTATTTATGTCCTTACACAATGGTCTGATTTTTTTTCGCATCCTATGAGCTAGTTCTTATTATTATCTATCTTATTATTACCTTATTATTATCTTAGAATTATATTGTTAAGAATCTAGAATTTCTGTGCTTTGAAAATGACCTTTTAAATCAAGTCTGATCTCATTGCTATTCAGGTATTTATACATATGTGCATTTTTCTGTGTATGTGTGTATACATATGAAATATGTATATATGCATATATCCTAGTATTTCATACATGTGTAATGAAATACCAGATAGGTATATGAAGATATTTTATCCTAGAACAAGTGTTGGTTACAGTTTGAGCCTGCTGTGAGGGTAGGCAAAATAGCTGAGTTTTTCCTTGTTTCTTCCTCTGTTGCATGAATGTACTTTTTTGAATATGCTTTCAGAAACACACTGACATAGTTATGGCATTCTTCCTTCATGTCTGGAGCAAATTGACGACAGTCTGTCAAGTCTATCCTCAGTACTTTAAACTTCCAAAAACTGAAGGTTTGGGTTTGGTTTTTCTTTTGTGACAGGAATACAAAATCACCCTCATCCGTCAGAAATGTTTTTATTTTTCAAGAATAGTCATAATCTGCTGATTTTCTCTTCAAAAGATGAGAAACTTTGATACTTGTAATCATGTATGCTCAGCGAATGCACAAGTGTGTTTGAAGACGTGAGCACCAAGCAAAGTTCTGCTCTTCCCTAGAAAACGTGAAATCACTTATGCATCCTGTCCAGAAGCAAGGACCTTTCAACCAGTCCACAACAGATAATGAAGGCTTGGGAGGGAAATGTGCCAGTGGGTGCAGGATGGGTGTCTGGACCCAGTGTCCTCAGAAGTGCCAGGTCCCTGGGCAGGCTGTTCCAACCCTCTGGCTGTCTATGGAGTGCAGGTCCTGAATGCTGTTCAGCTCTTGGAATATCTAGAAAGAGAAGAAAGCAGATAGACAAATGCCAGTCTCGAGAAACCCTGGCTTCCTTGGAGAAGTGATGAAAGAGATGAAACACAATTCTGTTTTCTGAAAATAGAATTCCACAGGAAATTTATATCTTTTTTAATTAAAATAAAGCTGTCTCTGTACCAACCATGAGACATTTTTCTTTCCTGAATATCTGAAAGAACTACATTTAGGAAACATGATGGTAGAGGTAATATTAAAGACATTAGATTTCCCATTTTTATTTGCTGTTAAAGTACTTTAGAGGAACATAATGTTTTGTAGCTTATCAGTGTGAAAAAGAAACTACTACAGTTCACATATAAATATATTGCTTTTCACTGAGCAGTTTGTGCATGCAGTGAGTAAAAAAAAAATCTAGTAGATACTTCACCGAATGCACAAATCTTGCCATTGTAGTTTCAAAAGCAAATGTGGAATCTGACTCAGTGTTACAATCATCACATTATTTAAACATTTTATTTTTGTCTGTGAATATTGAGTTGCTCTGGCATTTTAGTAATGCAAAACAGCTGAAACCCTTTAAGGAGTTGCTGGCTGACACAAAAGCTTTTATTGTTTAAAAAAAAATGTTAATCTCTTCAAAATGTTATATTATTGACAAAGTTGCTTGCAATAATTAAGAAATTTAAATGAGTCACTCCCCGCGCTGTAACAATTGGGTATTATGGTTTCATAAGAAATAAGTGTTTCAGATATTAAATGTTCATATTGTGGCATGAAAAATGCTTTGAGTCTTAAGAGTAGCTTACCTTCCAGTGGAATTAGCTCAAAACAATATGCAGTGACTCTGGTGCCTGGTTCCTCATTATTATTCGGAGACAGAAGTCGCTGGGGCTTTCTGCCCTGGCTGAGAGACAGTGCCTGTGCCAAATCTCTGAGACAATCAGGTCCCTTGCTCTGATGAGGTATTTCTTTTAGCTCTGTGGCAAATCGAGTCTCCAGACTATTTCAGGAGCATTAGAGACTTTTCTTTGAAATATTGTGCACTAAAAGCCAAGTCTGTGTCTAAAACAAATAAAGATGAAAATGCCTGTTCCTTCCATCTATGCTTGATCATTATGTTGTTTCCATTTTAGAGATTTTTCTCTTGCTCTCACAGAGACCAGTGCTAGTCCCTTAGCAATTTTGCCTTATGATTAAGTCAAAAGGTTTAAACTATTACAACTTCATTATGTATTTTTACAGAAATATTTGATTGCTTGAAATAGGAGGGTAAGTTCAGAATAAAACTACAGTGGCTCACTTTATTCGGTTTTTGTTTCTTTTTTAGTAAAGTCCAATATCATTGATTAATCTTTTTTTTCTTATCTCCTGCATTTGTTGCATGCAACACCTGTGATATGAGCCATGGTGTCTGCTGTAACAAATGGGCCTATAGAGCATGAGATTAAATTAAATTCTTCTTGTGACTATGATTTTTGTGAGACTAATTGCAAAGGTCACGACTTCCCTTTGTCAGGGAGCTCCAGCTAAGAATGTCTTTGTTCTGAGCCCTTTGAAGTGCCCCGTACACATCCCTTTAGTCTTTACTAATGTTGTCTCAAGGCAATGCCTTGCCACGTAGCAGTCAGTCAGACTTGGGCACTGTATGAGAAAATATCTTGTCATTTGGACAGAAAAGATTGATTATTGGTTACAAGGAAAGTTTGAGAATGATTTCTTAATATTGGCCTAAGAGGATCAAGGGTTAAGAAAATACATTAAAGCCCAATATAAGCAGGTGCAACATTTTATTTTTAATTTTACACACTTGTATCTTGAAAGAGCAAGTATTTTCTAACTCATGTCCTACAAGCTAAGAAGGCAAACCAAACAAATGTAATTTGAAATTAACGGCATTAGATTTTCTACAAGAGTTTTAAAGGTTTTTTTACTCTGCTCTGCTCTGGGCAGAGTAAATTTGCAGTGTTAAATTTGAAATTATTCACCTTTTGAATATACGCATACTGGAGCTATAAAAACCTGGTATGAAAATGTATTACATATGTAACCTTGATTAAGTCAGATTGTCCTTTGCAGGGGGACAGCAAATATTTTATTTGTCTCTAAAACTGTATTCCTTCCTGTTTAAATAATCCCCTGTCTCTGCATGAATGCCTGCACATTAATGTTTAAATGTGTTTAAATGTCAGTTATCTGGCATTAGAAAAAACATCATTAATGCCAGATATTAAGCAATTATCATGGCAGGGGAACTAAGGTTTACAAACACATTTCTGCATTCATTTTTGATTTACTTGTGATCTTGATTTTATGCATATTAAAGCATGAATTAAAATAGTTGACAAATGCTCAGCATTAGTTTGTTACAGGACAGAGAAAACAGACCTATCACTTATTTTTAAAATATATAATTACAGTGACTGACAAGATTCTTAGGAAGCTGAGAGACTAATACTCTGATTCTGCTCTAGAACAGACTTATCCTCTTGGACTTGAGCTTGCTTTCTGCACTGCAGCTCTCCATTGGATATTCTGCTCTCATCCTGTGATCCAGCAAATGGAGCTAATAGATGTGATGTGTATAGACTGAGCAATAGGTATGGATGCTATGGCCAAGAGCTCTGCTGCAGAGATCTGTTCTCTGGTGCAGACAGACATTGGGAAAGATTTACCCTGCTGCCTTTTGTCCTCAACCTCATGGCATTCTTGCTGCTTATGTGTTTCAGCCTTTTGGACAATAAAGGCTTTGGGCACAGTGAAATAAAGCGTGATGTGAATAAACACGGGCTTGGGAGAATGTAAAACTAATTTATATTTTTTACATTAGCCAGAGCTTTTTGTTCATATTTGTTCAGTTTGTTGTCATGTTGGAAGATGGCAAACCAAGAGTTGGATAAAAGGCAATGGTGCTGTTGACTTCCCTTTTACTTTCAGTTACTCAAGTGATGTAACACCTTTTAACAAGCCCAGGAAGGTTTTTTCATTTGCTGGTATTTTCCAGGGAATTCAGCTTCCCTTGAAGCCATTTGTTTGGTGCCTGAGTGAGAGCTAAGGACTTCTGGAAATTGGAACCACAGCTTTGTGCAGCGAGCAGTTGCACTGTGGCCGAGTCCTGGTGTGGGTAGGCAGAGGCAAAGCTGTGCTTTCATCCTGGAATACCCACCTGGATTCCTCGAAGCGCCTCACAAGAGGGGTCATGTCCCCATCCCGAGGGAACAAGCAGAGCCTCTAATTGTGCAGGCAGCTGAGCCAACCTTCCAGCCCTGCTCCCTTGTGCCACGGTGAGCAGGAGGAGTTTGAAATTGCCCTTTTGATATCGAGGTGAAGTGAGTTGACTCCAGCTTGTGGAACAACAGGGAATGCACAGCACCGGGCGCTGCAGAGGGAAAAAGTTGGACTATGAAGACAGAGTTTGACATCAGTGAAATGCCTAGAGCTTACCTAACAATATCAAATTATCTAAAATATCCAGTAACTATTTTGAGGTTAAAGTCTACATACCCATAAAATAGCTAAATTTTGTAGTTATTTATTGTCTGGGATTATTTTCATACGAAATAATCTTATTTAAAAATTATGTATTTCTTTGCAGTTTGTGCCTGTCTTAGGAGCTAAAGTCATTGGTAATGTTTGATCATTCTTTGTACGGAGGCACTAGAAACAAGTCATACAAGAAAACTGCTAAGCACAAAAGGCCTCTAATTCTGGTATTCTCAGATACTTTTAGTAAGTTTGCCTTAGCTGAGGTTTTAATTTAGCATTAACAAAGGATTTTGTGATGTTTTATATGCTGTAATCTAATATTCAGCCTGTGATTTCATTCACAACTACTATACATTTAAATCTCAGTTTGGAAACTAGATACCGCAGGAGAATAGTCCTGGAAAAATCTAAATTATCAGTTACGAGCTGATCTGAAACTTACAGTATTGAAACATCTTTTGAAATATGCATTAGAAAAATCTTTAAAGAGATCATACAAAATTCATCAAAACCCACTTTTCAGAAGCAGCTACTTTTTCATCAGGGTTTTACATGTCACTAGTTGTAGTTCCAAATTTTTTCAGGCATTTACATATAAACAAAATTCTGTATATGCACACACACAGAGCTCATCTCTCACTAAGTTGTATGTTAGAGAGGAGAAAGCAGCTGGGCTGCTCTTGAGGTATAGAAGACTTGGTAACATCTGAACTTGTAGTGTCTGGAGTTTAGGGATTGTGCAGGAAACTATTTCTGCAATACCTCGTCAGTGTTTCAGTAGCAAATGGGGCAAATACAACAAAGAATTTTGCTGATGGCCATCCATACTTGAGAGGTACAAATGTACTTTTCTACCTTCCAAATATTTTTAATATTTTTACCTCTTCCCTTGCTGGGACTCCTGTACAAGAGCAGGCTGCTCCTTCAGTCAAACCCCTGAGTATGTAATAGCATCTGACTTTACCCAGGGTGTTCAGAATTTTGGGGTGTTTGTGTATCTATTTTGCTCATTCTTGTATTTACTTTGCTGCCTCTATGTTACCATAGATTTTGCCAATCTCTACCCTGCCTAGGAATTCACACCTGCTGAGACCATGTTACTTCTGTACATTGGGCCTGACTGTGGCGCTTTGGCTGCATATGTAATAAATCCAACATCTGCTTTAAAAAGAAGACCAGAGAGGGAAATATGGTACAAAAATAATTTTTAAAGTCTCTCTTAAATGTCCCTTTGCAAGTTATGTCCTAGTTGTACAATGTTAGCTAACATAAAATATCAAAAGTTTAACTGCACAAAACTTGACAGGCACTTGTCCAGGAGACAGAGTGCCCAGATACATATTAACTGAAACATCTCTCAGAACTTAAACATCCTCAACTAATTCATTATCTCAAAGCAACCTCTGCTGCAGCCACACCAAATAGATCTACCATACAGCATGCCTTGAAGGTAAACAGGAGAGGAAAATTTTGACCAGCTTCTTTTTTCCAAATCATTATAAAACTATTTTGGCTCCTCTTTTTCCTCCCTAAGGCATTTAAATAACTATCTGGTTGGTAATTTCTCTATTTAATGTAATAAATCCATTTCCACATGCATATTTGTATTTCTTTGCACAGAATATGTTTTCTGGGTGAATCATATTTTGAGAACACCATGTCTAGCTTAGAATTAAGGGAAGAGTTTCATCTTGGGTCAGTACTGTACAGTATCAAGCACAGACAGCTGATATTTAAAACTAACAACCAGGAAGATGCCCAAAAATTCCTCAGTCTTGATTTGATAAAATCTCTGTGGATTCATTTGTATTTCCCTTTTCCTGAGGCAATAAAAAGAGGTGTTTTCAGACAGGGGGTCTTATTAACACAAACATTCAGTGGATGCTGGAGAGAGTTGATTGCCCCCTTCCTGACTTGCCTTAGGAAGGATAAATGATTATTTGAGCACTGGCATCATTCTGAAGGACTGCAACATATTTTACTTTGTTAACCTTTCTTATTCCATTGGATTATTTGGTCGGAGTCAAGAGACCTAAGCTGATGGTTTTTACTTCTATGATTTGCCAACCCTTATAACTGGTGTGGTGCCAGGTTCACTCCGAGCTGTCACTGGGCAAGTGTGTTCCAGCTACATCCACCTGTTTGTGCTCTGGCTGCCAGGAGAGTGATTGGTTGTCAATTTGGCATCCTTGCCAGCACTAAATCCCCCTTTTTTT
>VZTH01006158.1:601096-617739 GCA_013397815.1 Aleadryas rufinucha
GGAGGAAGGTAATTAGTGTTTGTAGCTTCACAATTGTGTTTTATGGATTTTCACCAATATCAGGACAGGCACACTTTACACAATGGCTTGTTGAATTATCTTTTTCTGCGTGTTTTAGTGAACACATGGATGTTTCATGTAGTACTGTAAATCAGCAGATCACAGCTGAAGGCACCTTGTCTTTTGTTAATTGGCTAAAGCTGTTAAAGGTAATCAATTCCTGTCTTCAGTTTGTCCTATCCATGCTATTGCTTAGCTCACCACAAAAACATTTGATCACATGTAGGGGTCTTTTGTTGGTTTGTTTTACCCAAATAATAATGTTATTAGAAAGAAGTAAAATCAGTAGCTGATCAAGACAAGTTTATCTGTCACTTTTGTCATTAATGAATTCATATGAAGTGAGTTGAGTGGGGTTTTTTTTCCCTTGATTGTGTAAACCTGAGACAGAATAAACTCAATGAAAGAAAAAACTTCATCTAAGGCATATCAGCCTCCCACTCTGTCTCCTTTAGCACTGTGATTTGATGTGTGCCTTAGTACTAGTTTTGTTTGGATTTTCTATTCTAAAAAACTTGATGGCTCTGTCAAGCTAGCTTTCAGATTGTTGTGGATTATCTCTATGCCCAGTTTCTGGGGAGTTTTGCTTGTCACAAGTACTCTTAGCACTAGAAAGCAAAGGAATTGCACTTGCAGGCTGTAGGTCTTGATAGCAGGTAGAGTATGAATTTCCCTATCACAGTACCCCTCTGTGTGCTCTTTCATCACAGGTGAAGTCAGGCAGCAGACAGGGCAGGGGTCTTCTCTTCTGCCTTCATATTATTAGTTCTGGGAGAGAGAAAAAGAGATGGGACTGAAGAGAGGGAATCACCTTAAACTGAATTTTCTGTGTGTACAGGTTCTTCGAATGGACAGTTCTTTAACATACAGCTCTGTAGGTCAGAGTTACATGAAATGGAAGTTAATTCTTGTCCTAATTACAATTCTGGAGAGATTTTCCTTTCCCCAGACTCTCCCAAGCATCCCAGTGCAGTCCCTTTCCCAGCAAGCAAGAGGATTCAGTAAGGAGCATTGGGACTAAGCAATGGATGTGTCCCCATTCTCAGGGGACACATTTCCCCAGTGAACAGCAAAATGTGTGTGTTACTTGTCAAGCTATAAACATAGGCAAGCCTTGTAAATTGAGACTCTTCTGATACAAAACAATTTCTAATTCAGTCTTTGAAATGTTTTTTACGGTAACTGGTACTCTCTAGGTTTGATGCAAAGTGAGGAATTCCAATGAATTTTAATCTTTCGAATCTTTTTTTTTTCCATGTAGTAGAGAAAACACTACAAAGTTGCACTCTTTTCATAATAGAGCAAAACAGAGGGTGGAGTTAAGGGCTGTAGTAAGTGTTATACAAAGGCTAAGAAGTTGGCAAAGCAATATTGTGTGGCAGCTGGCACAGGCTGCACCTCTTAGCACACAAATCTAAATAATTATCTTCCAGAAAACTTCAGGATTTTACTCTTAAATTCCCTGTGACAAAGGAGGACATCTGGGAGTTTTAGAAGTTGTTCCTCTCAATACCTGCCAGCTTTTTTAACACTTATAAAAGAAACTATTTATGTCCTTACTTACCAGCAATACATTGGCTATTTTCAGGGAATTAGTTCTCTGAACCTGCACTGGAGCTTGCTGGGTAGTTTGTATTGGGCCAAAGAAAGAAATAGGGAAAGGACTTTCATGGGAGGTTTTTTCAAGCTCTTCTTATGTTGATGATCCCCTTCTGCTGCCTTTACAATGAATTTGTCCCTCCACTCCAGTTCCCAGTGCTGGGCAGGTCCGTGCTGCAGGCAGTGCCCTATGGATGGGGCCTGAGGGCTCAGCTCCTCATGGAGTGACACAGTTCTGAACACACCACTCTCCTCACCCCTCTCAAAAAGCAGAGGTGCAAGGCAAGCTTGGAAAAGGGAAATCACTGATGCAATGCAGGCACTGAGACCCCATGGTGTTAAACCCAGCTCCTATGGTGCCTCTATAAGAACACCCAAAGGAAAATGTGTCCCTGGGATGGGGAGCCAGAAGGCCCAGTCAGTGTCCTGAGGTGTTTGGCTTGTCTGCTTTCAAGTGCAGGCAAGTATTAAATTTTCATTGCCATGATACTGTTTTCAGCTAGAATGCTTTCTGAGCACATCAAAAAAGGACAGGCTGCCATGATTCGAGGCCAGAATTGGTGGCTGGGATAGAGAAGTGAGGGCTAGAAGTCTTACATCTGCTCAGAGCAATGGAATCCACCTTCTTATCTGACTGAAATAATGTTCAATTTGTAATTATTACTACCAAGAAAACCACCTACTGGGCTAGGGGATAAGTGCCAGAAAGAAGCAGTGCCCTGCCAATGTGACCTTAGAAGTATAGGGGGAGGTACATGAATATGTGCACGTTTGTTCTAGAGAGACACAAAGCCCAGTGAGAACTGGGGGGAACAGCACATGCTATAGATATGCCCAAATGAGTATCAGGATGCATTAGCTTAGTGCACTATTAATTTATTATATTTTGAAATAATAGTATAAAATAAACATAATTTCGTCTTGTACATGAACTCTGAATTATGTTGTGTGGGTCATTCCAAAGGACAGAAGTGATCTTAGTCTGAACTACCACCACTAAATATTATAAATATGCCTAATGTCTGGTGTAATTACCACACTGCTATTTCTGTTCTATGCTGAAATCAGATTTGCCCTTCAGCTTTTGCACTGCCAATAATCAAAATAAAATATGAAGTTGAATAATTTAACAGTGGACTATTGCAAATAGAATAATAGTAAGAATCTAGTCCATGTGGGGCCATTGTATGTATAGTGAACAGTGCAGCATGATCTTGCAGCATAAGGACAATTATACTGCTTGCTCAAATATTTGGAATTCATGGTGACAACACCTGAAATTAGGAAGGTTAATGACTAAACTGATTAGCAACAGAGAACACATTTGCAAACAAGTGAGTTATAGTCATTGCGATGGTAAAACCTCTGACAGACATTTTAAATCATGACAGAACTCTTTCCTGAAAAAGTGTTTTGACTGTTCATAACGAGGAGCTCTGTCATGATGTTTCACCTTATGGAGCCTTCGGAAATGGATCCAGATGGATGGGCATGAAAGATGTTGATTTGGTCACTTCACACAAGCTGGTATAGCAGCATTTGAGCAAAAATCAAAAGTAATTTTGAATGAACACTGGTAGTACAATTCAAGTCATATTTGGCTACCATCTTTGAAAGCTGAACGACCTGCTGCTTTATTTACTCGCTCTTGGACACAAAAACGTGAAGTCAAAGTCTGATCCATTAACCTCATGCAAACTACATCCTGGCAGCTGTTACTTATGAGCAGGGCTTGTGAAAAGAGAGAGAAATTCTCAGGCTGGACTGAACAGGCCTTTGTAGATGCGAAATATAGTAATGCTTTACTGAGGTAAGTTTACCCCTGCCTGGAGGACAGGGATCCCTATCCCTTGTTAGGGATTGTAGCATATATTTATTGCTTTTCTATCTGGATGCATTGACCTGCTGCAGTTTTTAATTCATTCTTATGTACAAAGCTTAGTACCAATTGTAAGCACTACCAGCGAAAGGACAAAAAAAGAAAAATCTCCAGAGTTGTCAGCCTTTGAAACTGAAAGGAATTAAATTTAAAGGAGTGCAGTCTCGTTATTGCATCTAAATTTTCAAAATGCCTCTATGTATGCCTTTCTGAGCCAAGATTTTTTGTGTCTCATGCCTAATGGTATTCAGAATTTATAGCAATATTTTCTGCTTCAGCCCTTGCATTTGTTGTGAGTTTGCTGTTTGTCTCAGGGAGGTACTGCCTTGCTGCTGTGTGGTGTCAGTGCACTGCACCATGCTGTTCTGCAGGAACCCAGCCAGCAGAGTATCATACACACAGGTACCCTACCTGCAAACTTGTATATTTGCATTGTTCCTGTTCACTAACGTCAGTTTAGTTCAGGTACTCCTGTAAAATAATACCTAGAAGCTAATCAGGAACTTCAGAGAGTATTTCCAAGACCAGTTCCCTGTCTGCATTCCTGTCTTTATAATACATGGAAATAGAGACAGTGGAGCACAGCTACACTATGTAATGATGGGGTTTTGCAGGGTACCATGCTGATGAAGTTGGAATGGGCAACTATTGTATCATGTTGCAAAGCAACTGAGGGAGGATTTGCTTTTGGAGATTTCTTGTAAAGAAATAAACTCTTTTTTGAGCCAGTATGTTTTATATCTTCTCGATTTTCTTATGTGGGATCGCTGTCACAGGTCTCAAAACCTTTATGTTAATTTATCCTCAGACATATTAAAATGCATTCATCCACATGATTTAGTTAGTTCAAAAAGAAAAAAAAAAAGTAAGTGAAGACAAATACCTGGCTGTAGATACAGTGTAACATTTAAATTGATTGTAGCCTATTAAAGCTCATTTGTTCATCAAGGGTGAAAAAAGTATTAACAACTGAAGTAGTTCTCCTAGTCCTGATTTATGTTCATAAGCATGAATACAGATAAATGGAATTAGGAGCAACACTCTTTTCAAAGGATTTTAAATAATTTTCAAGTTGTGATTTCAACCTTAAATTTCCAAAAAGATCTTTGGAGCAGCAGTGGTTTGGCTGATACTAGAGCAAATATTTTATGGGTTTTTTTTTAATAACTCTTACTCCTTTAGAGAGAATTGATTGGAAACTTATTTTCAAAGGATGTTTTCAAAAATGTTCTTTAGAGAATTGTGATTTCGTATAATTATATTTAATGAATGTAAGTTAACTTTCATGATACAGCTGGAGTTACTTCAGTGTAGTTCAATGTGGAACCAGTTGTTAAAAGAGCAGCCCGTTTCATACCCAGGTGTTGAACCTCTGGTGTGTTCTCCTCCCTCTCATTGCTCTCCTGTCTCTCTGCATCTCTGCTGCCCAGGCTGTGTCCCCTCGGCTGCACATCCTTCGCCAACTTCTCTTTTCTTCTTATTGACAATTCCACATATATTTCCTGCCTATTTTTAGCTGCTATTTATTTGGATAGAAGTTGTCTTCATCTTCATCAGTGTGTGTTTTAGTTCAGAACAGCAGCAGGTTTTGCACACGTGCCCTGACTGCTCTCACTTGTGCCGCCTTGACCCCACCCACTGCTCCACATCCAGAAAGTGTTTAGAGGTGTAAAGTAGATTTTTTTCAAAGGAAACAAATTCTGAAAATTCTTTCCATGGGGGCACAAAATGCATCCCAGCCCATAAAAGAAAAGTCCAAACAAATAACTGGCCCCTTGTGTACTTCTCAGGTGTTTATTTAGGGATGGTAGCAGGGTACAAGTCTGAATGTATCCCAGAAGAACATGTGGGAAGTACATACAGTGCACATGCAAGGAACCTCAGCTACTAGCTGCTGCAACAATTGATTGCACCAAATGACTTGTTAATATGGATTAAAGCCTTAGTTACTCACAGTGGTGGATATTTAAAAATCCATCATTGCAAATCACATTGATGGCTAAGGACCATTTGCCTTGCAGACCTGGGTTAAGGATGTTAGCTCTCATTTACAGCATTAGAGAAGGTAGAGTCTGGCTGGCTGTAATGGCTTTTCGCTGTTCTGTTGTAGAACAAGTCATGGCTTCCTCAAACAAAAAAAGATATTTTTTTCTGCTCTTCTAGATTCCATAATTGCAATAGTTCTAAACTGGAAGCAGAAATGAAGAGATAATTTTTATTATTTATACTATTTTATAATATAGAGACTTTTACTCATCCTTGGTCAATCTGTTGTGCAAATATAAGAAGATGGTAGTTTTCCTCCCCTCGAGATTAAAGAGTCTGTTCCCATTTTCTGATTCCTTGCTCCATCCTTGTATCCTTGTGACAGCTGGATGGAGTACATTGCTTGGATTTTTACTAGAGTCAAGCTGGAGATGGGCTGGACAGCAATGAAGCTTTGCCAGCATCTACAGACCATTAGCATAAATTCTAGAAAATATCTCAGTTCAAAGCCTGAGTCTGAGAAAATTGGTATGCATGAATCCAAGTACTATTTTCACACAGAAATACAAATTTTGAATATGCATGAGCGAGAGAAAGATTTTACTTATTCCAGAAATCTGGCTAAGACATTATTCCCACCAGGACATAAGATCATTGAAAGAAAATGGAAAAGCATGGAAGCACCAGCTGTTTGTGAATGAATCAGATTTGGCCTAGTTAACATCTGAGATGAATCAAATATGGTTTTGTTAAGATGATAAAGACTGATGAATTGAAGAAGGTTTAGAAACCCTCTAGAGATTTCTCTGAAGATAGTGTCTGGCTAGTAAAAGTACCTATGCTGCTAAATAAATATGGAATCATTATTGGGCTATTTACTTGTTCACCTTCAATTTAAAGACTCTTTATCAGTTTCCTGCTGTCATCATCCTACAGTGTCCTGACAAAATCAAATACCCTGAGCCTCCCTGTTCCAGACAGGAGGTCAGCAATTTGTGTGTGACTGTAAGACCATGTGCAATGCCTGTGTGTATAGTGCAGGCTGTGTTTACTGGAGTAAATTGTCTGCTGGTTTGCTCAACTTCGTTTTCAAAAGGAATTTGAATATCTTAAGTATTTGTTATATAAGCTCAAAAACTATTTTATGTAGGAGAAGGTTGCTTCACTGACATTACAGCTACTGTGTGAATTCTGTCCAAGCTGATTTGGTTGAATTTTCCAAGTAAATGTTTATGGCTCATTTTAAAATGGGGAAAAGGTCCAGTTTATAGCTACAGTGCTACTGTAAAATGCTCGTTTTAGCATTGGACACACAGCAGTGCATGATGGCTGGTGAGAAAAATAGGTGGAATATTCTGTGTTTGTACTGTCACCTGCAAGAAGGTTCAAGTGAAGAAGGAAGGTTCTGTAATGTGACTTCAAGTTTACAAATAGATTTAAAAAAACCCAGGTTTACAAGCTGAAATTTTATCAACTATTAAATGAATGGTTCAGGATATACGTGGTGCACATTTTTAATTTACATGGGTGCATATCAGCAAGCACAAGTAAATATCTGTGCATAAATTTAGAACATCATGGAAATATGAGATGATATATTATATGATGTGCTTTGCAGTACCACTGACACTTGGCATTTGCTGTTTTCAGCAGAAGTATTTCTCGTGTTCCAAACATTTGGAAGAATTCTGGCAGTGGGGAGATGCTGTCTCTCCCAGTGATTTTTGTGTCATATATTCAAAAAAGAATAACCCAGAAGCTCAAAAGTAGAAGTTTACAGTTAACAAAAAAAATCCCTAATACAAAACTTTTAAAGAGCCTTTCTGAGGGCATCCACTCCGCATTATACCTCTGCCTCAAAGTAAAATTGCACTTGGGTTGACTTTCTGCAAATCAAAGATGCCTTCTATTTAATTTCATTCAAATGTTTAGCTATGCTTCATTGTTACCACATTAGACAGCAAACACAAATCCAATAAAATGTAAACCTTGCTTTCATTAAGTTGAAAGCAACTTGCTTGTTCAAAGTCTTTGAGATTGACTCTTTTAGAAAATAGTTTATTCTCAAAAGTAAGCAACCTTGGTCAACATGAAGCTCTACTTAATCCCATGAGAGTGATTGATTTTTTTTTTTTTTGCTTAGTCCACTGTCATGCAAATCATGAATTTACTTGATTCTGAGTTTATTTACTTAGATAGACTAAAGACAAAAGGTTGCTGCTAGCAGTTCTCTGTTTTCAAGGAAAAAATCTCTACCACTGTAGCACCTAATATTGCAATGTTTTTCTTCTTATGTTAATTGATGCTTTTACATAGCAGTAATTGATAGATTGTGTTCTTCCAAGTATGTACTCACTCTGAAAACTGCCATTATCATTTGAGAAGCAAGACAGTGAGGATGATTTAGGTCACAACACCTGACACCCGTATGTTTAGGTAAATTTAGAGTATTTCAAAATATTAAGGGCAAGGTTGAGCATGACATTGTCTAATACAGGCCTGGAAGAGTTGTTTGATCATTACCAGCAAACTTTCCAGTGACAAAACACTGTGAGTTTCTTTAATGAGGAAGGCTGCTAGAATAATGGGGCTTTGCATCTGTCTGTGCTGATCAAAGGCCTCTAGTCCTGAGGCACTCTAAAGTCTGTTGACTTTGATACAACAAAGCATCCAAGGAGTGCTTCTGGACTTAGTTGGGTGTTAATGACTGAGCGGGGCTGAGGGCCAAAGCGTGCCAGGTGTGAGTGTGGATAAGCCCGGGATGGTGTCTGCAGCCCATCTTGGGCTTCCCTGTAACCTGCTGCTTATATCTTATCTTGTATAGATTTGGGCAGTCAAGGATTTTGAGTACCTTGTCTGTTCAGTCTGTGGGGCTGTGCTTGCATTTGGCTTTACTTTGCCATCACAGGGTAGAGTGCACAGTCCCTCCTCAGTCGTATGGAATTTTCCATTTAAAGTCTGGTCACAATGGTAGGCTTTTTATTGTCCCAACTGGTACACTGTGATGTATTTTAAAGTCTATTTTACTGGTAACCATAAGAGTTTTGTTTCCATGTTCTTTCAAATATTTACACATTTAGCTTTCTTTATATAAAGAAAGTGCAATAGTTTTATTTGCATATAATAGAAAAAATGAAGCAAGAACATAAAATTCTCTGCTCTGTTGGCCTGGGGGAGTCTTGTGAATCTCCTAAGGAATTTACAGGAGGTGATTGATAAAGGCAAGCTATTTACATCTCTAACCTCACTCCCTCTCTCCCCCTCTCTCTCTGAGACTGTACCTGCACTGGAAACTTCTTGTTTCCATAAAATGAAAAGATTGATTCATCCAGGCCAAGAAATGCCTATCTATTACAGGTTGCATGTGCATAAACCATACAATTCATCAGGAGTAAGTACTTGGTGGTATTTCCGATGCATGTGTTTGGAGGAACAGGGAATAGGGAAAAGCTAAAAAAAAAAAAAGTATATATGAGTGTGTGTATATATATATGCAGCAAAACAAAATGGGCAAAATGTTTTAGTCAAGTGGGCTCTCTCTGACTTTTTTTTAGAAATACGTTGTGAGGATGACCAAACTTTGCTTTAGCCTCTGAAGAAAGATGATTTTACCTTTGGGTTTTTCAGCTGTCCCACAAAAGGGGCACTTCTTCTGGGGATCAGAAATAATAGAAAAAAATAGGAACTAAAATCTTTTACTGTCAGGTTAATAATGCCTTTTGACTGTAACATGAAAAACAAGCTTTTTGTTCTACCAGTCGTTCATAATAGTCTTTTATTAGGTTTACTAGAAGAGTTCTATCATATTTTTTTTCTGAAAAATGGGCAGCCACTCTGACATAAATCAAAATCTTTTTGCTACTGCTTTCCAAAAGGATTATTTAAAATGCTCTGCTATAATACAAAGCATTTTAGAAAATGTGAATCTTGTTATTTACAATGATAAGCACAAGAAAATAAAAGGGTAATATCAACTGGTGGGTTTTGTATTACCAATTTTTATTTTATTTTGGAGTTATTAATGGAAAATAGGGTTGCAGGTTAGTGTTATATAACAAATGCTTATTAAAGTAATTTCCGTGAAAGAATACATAGTTCCATATAGCAATGTGGAAAAGACACATAGTAATTATTGAATTGAAAGAGGTTTTGATTTTTGGTTGTTTGGGTTTTTTTCCTAGTGAAAGCCCTGAATGAGTACAATTTTTAGGTTGGCTGAAGTGTTTTAACTGGTATGAACTGGCTTGAGCTGTCTCAAACAATAATAGATGATATTGCTAGAAGGCAACCGTGGTAAATTGTTTGCTGCACTGCTATGCAGGTGTTCTTTTTTTCCCCCCACGATCTCAATGCTAATGACAGTAAGGGAATAAATGAAACAATTTCTCCAGAGTATGTCTAATTATGTTGGATTTTATGTCCAGGAAAATTAAGATATAATAGTACATCAGCAGAACTGAACCCGATACCACAGTTTTGTTAGTATTGATCTCAGACTTGTTTGCAGTGGGTTGGGGTGAAGGGAGAAATTGAATGAGTAAGTCCAGATTAGCACTGCTTAGCACTTTGTATTTATTAGAGTGGTAAACCACTGGAGTTGTAATTACTGGTCTGCATTACAAATTGCATTGTTTTTACTCCTTGGGACTCGCACGTTTCAGTGAGAAGTCTGGGAAATTATTTTTTAATGTGCTTGTTAGCACAGCTGTCTGAATGCTTGGCTTACATTAACAGTGACATCAGAGACTGTGCTCTTATCCAGGAGTGCTGGGCAGTGCATTTACAAGAGGTAAATTCCCTGCTCTGGGGGGCTCAGCGGATGTCTTTGAGAACATAAATGTATTTCACTTATATCTTCCTTCCTTGCTTCCTGAATTTTGAGAAAGTTCCAAAGATATTCTTATCCAGCCTCGTACTTCCAGGTAACTAGAAGTCAGTGGGATTCACTGTCCTTCAAGCACTGATAACTTCTATTTTAAAAGCATTTATGTAAAACTGGTAGAGATAAATTTGAGAACCCAGAAGCCAGCATGCTGCATCAGAAAACAGGACGATAACTGGCAGCTTTAGAAACTGTCTAAATTCAGACATCTGAAAATTATGACATAATACTTTTTTTTCCACCTCTGACAACCCAGTATTAAAGTGCTTAAACTTGCAGCCCCATCTACCAGTCAGTTCTCACCTCCAGCAGGCTTCCTGCAAGCATAGTCCTCTAACACACAGAGTTTTGAACAGCACTGCTTTTTGTTGCTTTTTTTCTTTTTTTTAAGCAAATTACTTATTGTTTATTTTTAAGAAAAGCACTGGCTAGTTTCTTCATACATTTCTATATTTTCTCATCTTCTTATTGCAATGCTACTGCTGTAGAATGACTTTTTTCACAGAGGACTTGTTCATAGCAAAAAAAATAAAATTTCTTGTAACACCAATCGTCTTTCTGTATGTTTCACTTCAGTCTAGGACTAGGGTCATGTGGTTGTATTCTGTGGCTCTGGAGAACAGAAGATGTTCACTAAAAGAGCACTCTTGTGATGAAGTAGCAGAAACTGTGACTTTAGCACAACACTTAATTGTATTTCTTCAGCTATTATTTAGAGACAAGAATAGCATAGTCGTGCCTGCAGACATGCACACCTCACCAGCAGTCATGGGTTTGATTCCTTTCATTTGAAGCACAAACCCTGCTCTCTTTTCACGTTATAATGTAGGATGTCTGTTGGTTTCCTGCAGTGCAGGAGCAGTTGACTTCCTTATGTTGGGGTTGTAAGATCTTTGGAACCATATTTTACAATGTGTGTAGGCATGGCAATAAAGTGGGTTTTTTTCTTATAAATGAACAGAGCTCAAATAGGGAGAGAAAGGAATAGTGTGTTTCTGTATACTATTCACTTAATTAGGGCTTCAACCACAAGTGGGAGTCAGCAGAGGTCATTCCATTAGTTTTACTTTCCCATGTTTTTTTCATGCAAGTAGATGGGTGAAGAATTATTTCTTAAGAAAAAATGAAATCCAAGATGCTCAAAACTGAGGGGTAGGTTCTGACAACAGTCAGGCAAGCTACTCCATCAAAAACCTGGTCTTAAGCCTTGCCTCCTTCAGAATTCAGGACATTTCAAAATATCTGTAGAAACTTTCAAATAGTCTGTGTCATATCAGCTGCTTCTTGATCAGGACAAAGTGACTGCATTTTTGATAAGTTAAGAAGCAAAGCAAAAATTCTTCATGTTTTGTTTTTCTGAGGTGTGGAGAAGTTCAATTGTTTCCTATTATACCAGAACTCATAGAACCATGGATCCCCCCAGGCTGGAAAGTCCTCATGGGGCCTCTAGCCCCATGTTCTGCTCAAAGCAAAGTCAGTGCTGGATTCAGACCAGGTTGCTCAGGACTCTCTCAAGCTGACAATACCTTCAGGGACAGGGATTCCGCAGCCTTGCCATTAGACCTGCTTCAGTGCTTTGTTACCCTCACAGTGGGCACTTTTATTGTGTCCTGCTGGAATCTCCCGATTCATATTGTAGCTGTTGTCTCGTGGTGCAGCTCTGTACAGAGCCTGGTTCAAGCTCCTCTGTGACCTCCCCATGGGGGCTGGCAGATGGCTCTCCAGTCTTCCCAAAGCCTTCTCTTCTCCTGGGTAAACCAGCCCTCTTCCCTCAGCCTCTCAGTCCAGATCATGTATTCCTACTATCTCAAAGAAGTTGAAAGATTATTTTTAGCCTTATTATTATTTTAGTTAGTTTCTCAATTGCAAAAACTCCCATCAGCTCTTTTTCCAGAAGGCTCATAATCAGTGTAGTTCAGAAAGAAACTGCACAAAATAAAGATGATCTTTTCCTTGTAAGTCACTTGAAATCTCCCAGCTGGGTTACCCTGCCGGAATGCGATGATGAGTTGTGGTATTTAAATAGCAGAAGTGGAGCAGAAAGATCAGGCAGTGGCACAGCTGCCTCTCCTCTGCTCCGTGTCCCTGGAAGTGCACTGCCAGCTATCCAGGGCTGATGGAGGACTCTGGTGGAGTTTTTGAAACTATTTTCCTTTTGCCAGTCAGCAAAGAGAAGGAAAAAAAGGAAACAGAGTTCTGGACTGGGCAGCAGCAGAAAGGTTTGAATGAGCAGAGCCAGGTGAATGCACCGCTCATCCTTGGCTTGGAAGGTTTGGATCAGCCCCTGGAGCTTGCCCTTGCCTCTGTGCTCCGAGGGTCCTGGTGCTCATACTCCTGCGTGTCTGAGTCTCTCTTCCTTGCTGCAGGGAATCAAGACTTCATCTGTGTAGGCTAGGAAAGGGATAAGTATAGGACAGAAAAAATATTCAAGAGCATTGAAATTAAAAAAAAAAACAAAAAACACTTGGGGAAAAAAAGGTATTTTTAAGACTCTAGGTCTTTATTTCTTTGAAAGAGCATTCTGTCCTCTCTAAATTTTACTTTATAATGGAATAGTTAAATAATGGTAGAATCAAAAATTGAGAAAAAGAACCTTCAATATTTTTTAAGTTATTAGAAGATTCTTTAGTATTTTTCAAGCTTTTTATGATGAATTTGAAATGATCTCACAATATGTCTTTATTTTGATGTAACCAGATTTTTCAGTGAAAATTTGTTGTCGTTTTCTGACAGACTTGATTCAGGAGAACAATTAAAATACAAGTCTATTGTTTTCATTGTATTTCATACAGAATTTCTAATAGTTCCATAATATATTGCAACACTGTTACCATGTAATCTCTGTAGGAATCGGGTAAGCAATATTCCTCTAGATACAGCACTTTATAGGTAGGTTGTCAACCGCTGAAAAATAACAAGTTGACAACAGTTTGAAAAAGAATACCAACCTAATGGAGCAGTGGCAAAAAAACTTGGGTTGTTAAAAGCATGATATATGAGAGAAGGAAAGAATGGGCAGAACAGTGTAACATGAAAAATGAATGGGCATTTCATTATAGAGGACTTCCCTCTTGTTTTCAAACACGTTGCTGCTTGCAGAGCCCTGTGTGAATATTGAAAGTGGTTTGTTGGCAGCAGCCAGCCATGTCAGATGCTTATACCTTCTCTTAGCAAGAAATTTGTATTGATGTGTCTTCCGTAAATTTTCAAATTGCAGAGTCACGGTAAATAAAATGTCATTTCCTGAATAAATTAGGATTTTTTGCTGTCATCTGAATTACTAATGCCATCCTGTGTAATAAAATGTTTCTGCTTCTCCTGAGGCAGCCTCTTCAATTTTGCTTACACCTGTGGCTTAATATAGGACAGAAGGTCTTCCAAAGACTGATGTTCCCAGTGGAACACCGCTGATTTTCAAGAAAAGGCTTGAAAATTATTTTAGTGTTTCTGGGTAAACCTCCAGGTCTTGTAGTTTTTAATTTGAACAGGCTTGAACACATTTTGATGTGCAGGTATCAGCTCTCACTGGGAGCAGCTTTTGTTTTATAGCTCATACTCTTCACCTTGTAACCTCACAGAAGACAACTAAAATTGGTTTAATTTTCTTTGTGTAGCTTGTGTGACAGCTCCAGCATTCACAAGTGGTTGGATGTATAGTTACCTATCCCCTCTCTTGCTGGAATGAGATAAGTTCCATATCACATAGAGATCAGTGGAATATGGGAACATTGTAATGAATAATTTGGTAAAATAGTTGCAAGAGAGCTTTTTAAGGGTTGAAATTGTATTTTTCATCTGATGTGTTTCATCTCACCACAGTTAGTAAGTTTATATGGAGCTTGTTCAGAACTATTCAGAATTTCTTCTTGAGGCCATACTGATATTTCTTGTGAACACCATTTCTTCGTCTGGGATCCAAACTCTCTATTTATGTCTAAAAATATATGAAATGCACCAATCAACTGGTGTGCAAAACAGTTTAAGCAAATGACTAATAATTATCCATTATTCACTTAAACATCATGCAGTTCTATTTTAAACCAGGGAAAAGCTGAACAGTGACATAGAAGCACATTGGATATGTGCTTAAGAACTGCAGCTTTGCACAGAAACATTCATCTATCAATAAGTTACGAAATACACTAATTATTAACACAGTAATCATCCAGTAGCTCAAAGCCTTGCATTTAATGGAATAAATTTTAAAGTAGACATTTCTTTGAGAAAAATTTGTGAAAGTAAGATCCTGAGAAATTCTTTGTTACATAAAAAAAGATAAATAAAACTGAGTTAAATTTTCCAAGGAGTCTGCTACTTGCCCAAAAGGTAAAGTTTCAAGTTTTCCATGACTATAAAAGTTAGGTTTCATATACTGTATTACATTTTTTGTCTGAAAAATGAACTCAAAACTCTCTGCAAAACTAAACATTTTCGAGATTAAATCTTACAAGTTTTCATTACCAGTCCTTTTTTTTCCCCCCCTTAAATTATATATTTAACTTTCTAAAGAAGGAAAGCTTTCACAATAAAAGCATTTTATCTGGAATTAAAGTAGCCACTTCTTACCAAGGGAAAATACTTTCTTGGCAATTTTGCTGAGCAGAAATGTGGGGGAAATAATTCCATGATAAAAACCCAGCCAAATTAAAAGAAACCAAAAAACTGTACCTTTTACAGAACCAAGAAAAAGTCCTATTTGCACAGCTCTCAGGGTGATCAGGAGTCTCAGCATTTCAGAGGAACTCAGTGTAATGCAGTGCAGCTGGGCAGGCAATCACTCTGAGAACAGGTTGGATTTTAAAGCTCACAGAGTTAATGCCTACAGACGAAGGTAAATCCTGTTTATCCTCTCAGGTGACGAGGTAGATCAGACAGATTGTATATAGAGATCTTTCCTGAGTCCTGCATTTAACTGGTTGGCAAAAACTGCCTTCTTGGAAAGACTCCTGGTAATTGTTGGAGTTCTAAAACAAAGTAAAATGAAGTGATTGGAAAAAACACTTCAGAATAAGATGATGATTGAAATTAATTTCAGTCACATGAATCTTCACAGTACGATAGTTGTGTGTGTTGAATTGTTATGTAATCAAATATATTTAAATTAGTGTTTTATATTACACCTGACTTCTATTGGTAGAGTTGTGTGAGTATTACCAGCTTTTTTGTTTGGGTTTTTTAATATGGAAATATTGATATGCCCATGAGCTCCTAAAGAAATGCTGCTGTTTTCAGTGGGCATGTAAAGGAATGAGCTTTATAAACTCACATATTCCAAGAAATCCTTGTACTGCTTTAAGCACATGGAGAATGCTGGTAGTTTTATTTGATGGTCACTATTGCACCCAGGATAAACTACACCATTGGAGTCCTTGTGTATCAGGGAATGCTGTTGAGTGAATCCAATTGCAATTCAAGGGTGTCTGTGGTTGGTATCATTGGGAAAAGGGTCTGTACTGGATAGAATGCAGTTGAACATTCAGAGCTCTTTGATTTGGTTCCTAACTTTGTTATTTGGGCACCCTCTTCTCCTGGGTTTCCATGTTCTGAGATAGAAGTGCTGACATTTGTCTGTGCTTTGAGATTTAGAGCTAGAAAATGCTACCCAGGAGGAAGGTATCATTCAAAGGCTGACAGACATGATATATAGTTCTGGTCTTCACTGCAGATTTGGACGTTGATCATGGCATTAGAGAAATAAAGTCAGAGTAAAAACATTTGTACCAACATTGTGCTTAGCATAATGTTGCATTAAGGAGTTTAGCTGATTTCCAAATTTACAGTGTGTTTATTTCTAAAAGATTTTGACAAAATGAGATGTTTATCTCCTTGCATCTTTTTTTTATCCACATCTCGGGCCAACTCCAATATCAAGAAAAGAAACAACATAAAAATATTATATGCTGAAGCTTCCAGTCAAATAATTTTTAAGATTAAAAAAAATAATACTACAAAGATTAGTTTAAATTTAAAAAATGGCAAATGTTTCCTCATTTGTTTTAAGAAAGCTCTGAAAAGTTAAATATGCAAATGAGTTAAGTCTTTTGAAAAAAACAGTCATTTGGAGAAAGGATCCCTGCTTATGGCTGTCCTAGGTCACAAGGAGCTATTTTGTCCATCACAGTGTAGATTATATATGAAAGCCACAGCAAAGCAGTCTGTATCATCTTTCTGAGTGTTTGCCCATTCTTTTTGCTTTCACCTGAAGATTCTGCAAGCAAAAAAAAAAAAAAAAAAAAA